>RJWH01003135.1:0-175134 GCA_004363575.1 Solenodon paradoxus | reverse complement strand
CACACACACACACGCACACACACACAACCCAGCTATTTCACAGATGCTGTGGGAGGAACACACAAGTGCACGCACAACCCCCCAGTCCATTTCGCAGGCCAGCTTCCCTCACTGGCATCCTGGAGCCCGCAGGCACTGCTCCCCACCTCCCAGGCAGTACCTGTCCCGGGAGCCTGTGCTCAACCTCATTAAGGCAGCGTTTGCCACAGCATCACCAGCAGTCCGTCAGTCAGACACGACTGAACCGCTGACAGCCGCCAGAGCCAGGGCTAGCGACAGGAGCCGTCGGACAGGCCTCGGTCACCGGCTACTGCCCCTGGAACCAGGCACACACTGAGAGCATCCTCCCTCGGTGCCCAGCAGATGAGGCTCTCGGGCCAGCACTCCCAGGACCCAAGTGTGGGTCCTGTCAACACGCACACTGGACATCCCTCCGGGTGCCCCGGAGGCATATATGTATGACTTCTAGAAATCCAGACTGCAGAGCTCCGATCAAAATAGTGATTCCGTGTCCCCCCGCTGCCTCTCAGATACTAATGGATGCAGTGGAGGTGGCTAGCTCCTGGCTTTCAAAGTCTCAGTCATACCCCCAAGTGCTCAGCGTTTCCCCCGGGTCCTCCCTCTGCTGAGAAGGGCCATTTCATTCAGAGCCAGGGTGCACAGCTGAAAATCTGCCACCTCCAAATGTGTCCAGTGCTAGGACCTCAAATCCTAGCTCAGTGTCAACCTCCTGAGCACAGGAGTCAGCTTCTAGACACACTAGCCACAGGGGTCTCCATCGGGGGGCCAAAGGTCCCCAAGGAGAGGAGGGTGAGGAGGACAGAGGAAGTGGGGGGATTTGGATGGGAATAAACAGCCTGTTTGTTCTCATGGACGCTTAATGAATATTGACATGCCACGGTGACCCATAGCAGTATCACCCCTACCTGTGACTTTGTCCCCATAGAAATCGGATCTTTCCAGAACCCATGTCAGTGATTGCAGAGATCTTGAAACATTGATTCTACTCATCAGTCTCCAAATTCCGTGATAATTAGACTTATAGCAGAGTCTTTCTAATGCAGTGCTATGAAGCATCTGGAGTAGGCCTCCCTTCTTCAGCAGGGATACGGTCCGAGACCCCCAGTGAGGGTCTGAAAACACAGGTGGTTGGGAACCCTCCAGTAACTCTTTTTTTCTCCTATATGTACACACTGTGATGGAAGTTTAATTTACAAATTAAGTACAATAAGAGATTAAGCTGGCATGCCCCGGTGGCTTAACGGTTAAGTCTGCCCGACACAGTCCATATAAATCCCAAGGTTTAGGACCTGGGACCCACAGGAGCAAACAAGATGAACAGCTAAATGAAATAATAAAAATGCTTCTTCCTCCTCTCTCTTCCTGCCTGCCTGCCTCTGCTCGCCTTCATTCCAGCCTGTGCCCTTCCTTTACCAAAAAAAAAAAAAAAAAAGAAAGATTAAGCACAATAATGAATAATAAAATAGATGACAACAATAAACTTTAATGAAAATTATGTGACTATATTCGCTCTCATTCTCAAAATACCTTTTGGTCCATAATAGTTTCGGGCTCCGTGGATTGGGGGTCACAGAAACCACAGAAAGTTAAACGTCAGAGAAGGGAGAATTACTATACATCCACTTTTACAAACGTATCGAATATATTGATAGCTATATTTCCATCTTCTTGATTTTCTTTGCAAGTCCTTTGGATTTTTATGCATTTACTTAAAACAGAAGCGGAGAAAGGGTTCAGGATTTTTCCATCTTTCCAAAGATGATGTTAAAAGAAAAGTTGAGAATCTTCCTGTCCAGTTTATAGCAAGTACTTTCATCTTTACGCATTGGTTTTTCTAAACATGTGGACACACAAAAACACACACATATACATATATGCAAATATTCATACACACATGCACACAAATACACACGCACATGCATATATGTTTATACTAGTTCTTTAATTTCCACATACGTTTCTGTTTATTTGCTTCTCTTCCCAATAATCACTGCGAAAACCAGGCTATTAACATTCAGCCTCCTTGTGTGTTGAGCCCCTTTTCTGTTTTCTATGTTTCAGGTTCTGATTTTCTACCACTGCCCCTTCTACAAGCAATACCCCTTCCTGTGGCCTGGGAAGAAGATCCCGGCACCCTGGGCCAACACCACCAGCGTGCGCACGCTGCTCCTCTTCCTGGAGACCACGCTGAGCGAGCGGACCCCCCAGGCCTGCTTCCATGTTTCCCAAGCGATCCTCACGCCCAGAGCCAAGACCATCGCCCGGGGCCTGGTCGGAGGCCTCAAGAACACCCTGGTTCACAGGTAAGAATCTGCATCTATCCCACAGGTAAGATGTATTTTTAAAATCATGCTTCTCTTAGGAATCAACAGCAGTCAAAATCAGTAGTTTGAAGACTTAGCAGCAAAACACAAAAACCTTCTCTTTGTGCATGGCAGGCGGGTTACATTAACCCTCGCTAAAGGATCTCTAAATACCTTTTTTGATGTATATACCACACCATAAATGTTCTCCAAGTTTTGATTCTAAGGCAAAACACGTTAAGCCACCCCCAGTCGGTCCACTTGGGGCTCAGGGCTTCATGGTGTCCTTCTCTGGCCCTCAGCCGGCCCAGGGCGCACTCATTTAAGAAGCATTGCATGTGACCGC
Source organism: Solenodon paradoxus (assembly GCA_004363575.1). Classification (NCBI taxonomy): domain Eukaryota; kingdom Metazoa; phylum Chordata; class Mammalia; order Eulipotyphla; family Solenodontidae; genus Solenodon; species Solenodon paradoxus. Next base: position 172,464 of record RJWH01003135.1, on the reverse strand, counting down.
TGTGCTAGCTGCTAGGGACCCTTCAGCGGTCTGGGCGTCCTCTCTTTCATAATGACAGTGAATCCTAGGACGCGAGTTAGGGGGTCGCCACCAGGCCCCAGCTTCTCGTACTTCCTCGGAGCAGAATCGAGCCTGGCTGTACAATTAGGCAGAAGAAGCTCTGACATTTTGTATTAGATGATGTTCTTTTTCCTGGATATCAATGAGTGATAGTTGTTGTCAAGAAAAAGAAGGGCTTCAGAGCTCGGAACAACCCAAGGCCCCATGGACAGATGAGTGGATAAAGACGGTGTGGTCTGTGTCCACAACAGATACTCAGCTGTTGAAAAAGAAAAAGTCCTACCGTGTGCAACAGCATGATGGACCTGGAGGGAGTTACGCTTAGTGACATACGCCAGAAGGACGAAGGTAGATATTAAATGACTTCCCTCATACGTGGTATATGGAAGAACCAAACAAACAAATGAACTAAATCAAATACAGACTTTTAGTCTATACAATCCAATCAGTGGTTTTAAGAAGGGAAGGAGGCGAGGGCAAGAATATTGAGCAAAAAGGGTCAATTACATGGTAATGGATAGAATTGGACTATTTATGGTGAACTTAATGTATTATATGCAGATGTTGATTTATACTGATGCGTACCTTAAACTTACATAATGTTATGATGCAATGTTGCTTTAATAAAATTTTAAAAAGGATAGCATAGACATGCATACATATGTACATATATATATATATATGGATCTGTGTATGTGTATGTACATCTGTCGATGCATATTATATAAATAAAGGTGATGTTATAGACACAGTTGAATAACAGGACATCCTTAGCATCCAAGCTGAGGAAGCTACCATATCTGGGTTATAAGAGACATATTTACAAACATCACTTTGGTTCCTAAGTCTCAGGTTGTGAGCATCGGAATTCAGATAGTGAAAGATTACCCCAACACCTGTCTATTTGGTTCTGAGTTTGGATAGCGTGTGACTTCAGATTCCAGGGGTTCACCTGGAAAGAGTTTCAGCACCTGGACTTTTCTTTCTTGGTGAGAGCTCCCAATGACACTGACCACGCACAAGGCCAGAACGCTTTTCTCCGTGTCTTCACTAACGCTTGAAGGAATTTTTTGTGCTGAACTTGGAGAAGAGAGTTTCATAAACCAGTGACATATCACCAAAGATCCAGAGTCCTGCATTTTCTTTTGTATAATATAAGTTCTTGTGCCCACCCCATTGTTCTTGTGCCTTTGGTAGATTTGTAGATGTGCATCATATATTTGCTTATTCAGTCATCAGCAGTCATCAAGTGCTTAGGAGGACCAGCTCTAAAACAGAAGATGAATAATGTGGTCTCTATCTTCATGGGACTTACAGTCTAAGGGAGGAGGGAGGTATGTAAATGTCTATAAATCAATTTGAAAATCACTATAATAAAGTCTGTGCAGAGAACTGTACCAATAAGGGAGGGGGAGTATTTAAAAATAAGGTTATATCTGAATACATTCTGAATATAGAATAACCTTTTGCAGATGATTTCATTTGATTCTTAAATGAAGCCAACCTCGTGGAGGGTTGCCTGGAATACATTATTTCCTCTCTCTAAGAAAAGGCTCAGTGAACACGGTGCCCTCGACCCACACAGCTGGCAAGAGGCCATCATACGTCCCACCTCTGGACTTCTGGTTGTCGCACTAGTGCCTTTTATTGATGCCCCCTGACTTGGACACAGTGTTTCAGGGTCCTGTTCCCTTCTGCTTGGCAGACCTGTGATCAGTACCTGAATCTGGGCAGCTCTTACTGGTTACACGGTGACCCCACCACGTCACAATGCTTTTCATACTTGTGCATTCTTGGAACTTTAATCTGACTGCAAATGAAGCTCCAGGCTCTTTCATTTCCTGGTAATGATGGTGACAGGCATTCCAGTACGTCAGCCTGGCCCGCTGGTAGCAAGCAGATGGCGCCAGCTTGGCAAAAAGACTTGGGCTTCTCGCCCCCTGCTGGTCACAAGAATATTACAAGGATGTAGCCTGCAATCCTGAGTCTCTGCTTCAACTCAAGGAAGACATTCAGGTTGGGTCAAGAGTTTGTTTCCAAATACCAAATGCAGGGTGTTCCTGCCATTTCCTTCAGGATGCGGAACAAGCATGAGAAAGTAGCAGTGGTCATGGGGCCTTCCCTGAGTACCAACACTAGAAAGTCCTAACTTCTGAGCACATGGGGTGTTATCAGACCAGACCTGGAGCTGGCTCTCAGCTCAGCCAAGAGCAAAAAGACTAGGTTCATTTTCCTACACGTGCAGAGATGGCTTTCTCAGCAGAGTTAACACCGCACAACTCATAGGTAAACTGTGCACCTGAGATCTTATTCACATTGGTTTATTACCCTATAAGGACGCCATGAAAAAATACAGCCATTCTAGTAGAATTTCTATGGTAGTTTTTTCCCCGTTGCTCGGAAAACATACTGTCCCACTAAAATCACATGAAAGCAGGTTTTGCCTGAGCCTGAGGCCTTTGTATCTACTGGACCCTAAGAAGGAGACAGGGGCTCAAATGGAGGCCAGAAGCTTGTTACCGTCTGAATGGATTCCTTCAAAATCCGCAATATGAAGTCCTAACCCCAGTACCTCAGAGTATGACATCTGGAGATGGTGCCTTCAAAGAGGTAATTAAGGTAAAACGAGTCCCTTAGGGTCTCTTAGTCCTCATGTCATCGGACTGATCCTTATAGGAACAGGCAAAACACACACACACACACACACACACACACACACACACACATACACACGCGCGCGCCCGTCAGGACAGGCAGAGACACCGGGATGCTTGAACACTCAGGACCGTCCATGTGCGGACACGGCGAACATCTACAAACCAAGCGGAGAGGCCTCAGGAGAATCCAGACGTGCTGACCCCTAGGTCTTGGATTTTCCGCTTCGAGACAGTGAGAAATAAGTGTCTCTTGTTTAAGCGGCACAGGCTGTGCTATGTGTCCTGACAGCCACACAAAACTAATGCTGCCCCTTAACATCAGGGTGAGCTTGAACAGGTTTCCTGAGGTCTGCGAGCTGTGGATTTCTTAGGCAACCTCCATTAAATGACTGGTGCCCAGGTAAAGGGGACTGATCATACTGTACGAGACTGCAGAGTCCAAACATGGACACTCCCACCACGCTCCCTGGCTAAAAGGAACGCGGCCTTCTGTGGGAGGAAAGGCCACGAAGCGTTGCTCAAAGCCCAGGGGAAGCTTCTAACCTACTACTCCGCTGCCCGTGGGATTCAGAGCCTGCTGGGCCCTTCAGCAATATATGTCTCAGTCGTCCGTGATGACTCATTTTGGTAAATGTCGGGAGTTAAGAAAATAAAGAGTTTCCTCTTCACAGTGAGTTCTCCATTTTCCTTTCTCTGTACATGATCCTGGTTATTTGAGACTTGCCTAGGGGAAGGGTGACACATGCAACCCAAAGCTGACACAGAGCTCTTTGTCACCTGAGACCATGGGTGCAGGCCTTTCCCTCATTCCCTGCTCCGGGATCGACTCTGACTGGATACACAGCTCACCTGGCCGAGCCTGTAAGTCTCGTTTCCCCAGATGACCAGCAGGGGGCGCGGGCACTTCACATTTAAACACCGGCCAGTTAGCGTTGTCTGCATCCTTCTCAGTATTACCACCGCCTGCTTGTGTATTCCTGGTGTCTGTCTCCAAGAGAAGACGATTTTCATCCCTTTATTCTCAGGCCACAACACCGTGTCACCTAAATAGCAGGAAGTAGCCACTTTAGGGAAGTGTCTTATCCCAGCCCCTGATATCTCTGACATGCTGCCTTAATACATGATTCCTTCTCTTGTCCATTTACTTAGCCCTTACTATATCGCAGACGTGTGTCTAAGCACTTTACATGTATTGCTTTACTTAAATCAAAAATATCTAATTCAAGTGAGTATTATAACTATCCCTGTTTTACAGAACTGAGGCACAGAGAAAACGCAATAAAGTCACACTGACGTAATTACGTGCTCCTGAGTCCCCGTTAAAAATGGAAGGGCCCTGTGATGGAGGTCTATTAATAATCAATTTTAATATAAAAATGAAAATTTAGAGAGCATGTTTTAGCTCATGGCTAAAGACCATAACATCCTCTGAGTGAGGGAAGACACCCAGGATGGATTATCGTTGTCAGGATAAGAAGGAAATAAACAGGAGGCCAAAAACAACCAAAGACTTGATATTTTATCTCAGAGAGGACTGAGAATTCAGAATCACGCCTAAGGAAGGAAGGGCAGCTTCCAAGGGGAAAAGGAAAGAAGACGACACCCAGGGAGAATGTTACCCAAAGAGAAAGGGGCCAGTAAGATAATAAACTTTCATTGTTTTCAGTATGCCCTAGATAAATCCTCTCTTGAAAAATCTCCACTCCATTAACCAAAGTGTAGTCCTGCTTGGTTTTCCTCAGTCTTCTCATCCTGTTGAGGACTGAGTGAACTCCTGTTACCCAGATGCAAAATTACCGGTGCCCTGTGTCGTGCCCTCCTGCTATCTGACAGTAAAAAGGATCATTGTTTCTGCCGTTTGTTTACGTCACTAAACTGTGAGCTTCTTTTGGCAAAGCATTCTGGCTACCACATAGTGTCACTTTAATTCATAAAGTGACACTCGTTGAGAGACTGAGTAAGACTGGTCTGTTAAGGACTGGTTATGGGGAGTAGGAGGGATAAGGGGGAAAGATGACAGCGAGGGACACTGGAACTGGTGGTGGATGTGGCATGAAATATAGACTGAGATGCGATTTCAATATCCGAAATGGAATTTCGCATTTTGATCTAAAGAAATAGCAGATATTTCTATAAAAGTTTATTTAAGAGGTTGTTCAATTAAGAGTCTCACATCTTCCTGCAATAACTGTATTCACATAGATGAATGAACTTTGACCCTGACTTTGCACCATATACAAAAACTAATGTTAAATGGAGCTTAGATATAAACAGGAAACTTAAAACCACACACTTGTAGACTGAAACTTAGAAAATACCTTTGTAACTTGGAAGTAGGCAGCCATTTCTTAGACAGATAACAACCACCAAAAAAACTGATGAATTGTACTCCATCAAAATTAAGGAATTTCACTCATGAAAATATACCATTAAGAAAATTAATTGTCGAGCCACAGTCTGAGATAAAAATACCCATAAAGCATTTCTGAGAAAATACAAGTATCCAGAATATATAAGTAACTTCTCCAACTCAGTAATGAAAAGAAGAAATGGGTAGAAGAGTTGAACAGATTTTTCCAAAGAAGATACACAAATGTCCAGTAAGTATGTGATAAACTGCTTAGCATGCTTTGTCATCAGAATGGTTAAAGTTGAAAGGACAAATTTTCCTTCAATAGGAAAATTGATTAAACTATAGGATATTCATACAGTGGAATACCATGAATGGATTAAAAAATTATTGATGGATGCAATAACATGGAAAGATTTCAAACCCTTAATGCTAAATGAAAGAACCTCATACACAAGAATTCACATTTCATGGTTCATATGAAGTCCTATATCAGGCAAATTTAATCTATGACAGAACAAAATCAGTATAATTTTTATCTCTGGGAGTAAGTGGACAGGGATTGATGGGGAAAGGACATGCAGGACCTTTTCCAGAATGCTAATGATGGTCTCTGCTTTGATATGGGTATGGGTTATGTGTCCACATTTGTCAAAACACAAGTATGCACTAGATGAATGCATTTATTGGGTGTAAATTTTGTCCAAAATTAAACAAAATAAAAACAATATTGAACCCTCATTCTCGATATGCACACTGAGGTATTTAGGGAATGTGGGAATGTTTTTAATGAAATTAGTCAAAAATATGAATGGATTGATGAAAGAAAGAGTGATGGGTTGATGGATAAGTATGTAGACCACAGGTACGGTACATTCTAGATACTTTACTGTAAATTTCTTTTGGTGTTGCAGTATCTTCGATTTAATAAAATGAAACAACCTACTAATAATTAGGCTCATGGTATTAGTTTCTCAAGGTCCTGCTGACATTTGTCTTTGGTGCTTGGGGCAAATAATCTCTTTTAGCACAAAAAATCCTGAAGGTTCAATTCTCTGATGGAAAAAAGAGATCACTTCATCCCTAAAAGAGATAATGCTTAAATGGACAAATTGAGGGTGAGGTAAGGGGGCAGGGGTGTGCTTTTATTGACTTAACTTTTGCTACATGAATGGAAATGTGTTGCCATTTCTGGAAGAGTCTTTCTAAGCCCTCTTCTCTGTCTCCTCTCCGTAGGAATCTTCCCGTCATCCTGGACTGGGTGAGAACGCAGAAGCCTGGAGCCAGGGGTGTCAACATCATCACATCTGACTTTGTGGACCTAGTCGACTTTGCCACCACTGTCATTGAGTTGAACGACCTCCTCCAGGAAGACAAAGCTTTGGCTAAATGCTGACTGAATTTTTTGTTTACCTCAGTGGTGAATGTGTTGAGCCAGGGTAGAGTTCTGAAGGGTTTCCTGTTCATTTTGCCCTTAGTTGTAGTAAAAGGAGAAGGGCGTTTCCCTCACTCTCCTCAGGGGGCCATTTGGATAAAATTATAGCTCTTTCCATTGCGTTTTTCCCAAATGAGACTTAAAAAAAAAGGAACAAACTTGAGTCCAAGGGAAGAAAGCATGTCTCCTGTGATCCAGGTCACCAGCTCCCCAATGGCTTATGGTGCTGAATGCAATATGAAAGTGGGGTCTCTATGCTCCATGGGAGTATTGGATGTCCTCATTGTCTTCTGCAAGGTTATGTTTGAGCCAATGAGAAGGATGAACCAGGAAGATATTCCTGGTCAAAAGAATGGCTCATTGCTGGTGTCGATGCCCTGAGGGTGTCTCTTACCCAACCTGGGGCTCTGAGGGGAGAAAGGACCAAGCACCAGTCCTCTCTAGGCATGTTGAGCTTCACCACTTCCTCCCCAAGAGAGGAAGACATACTTAATCACCAAGGTGTTGCAGCCACAATCTAGTCTTATATACCCTTGTGTTGGCAACGGGTAACCTTCACTCTTCAGATGCTCAGTCATAGGGTCCTTCATCCAGAACGTGTTTCCCAGTTTTAAAACATGGATTCCTCTCTGTTTCTTTCAGCTTTACACTGAAAGGACCCCACTGGTGTGGGGCCCCAAAAAAGCAGAGATGCATGTTTGCTGCATGCCGGATTTCCTGTTATTTAATTCTCTAGCTTTTTCCAAAATGGCTGCCAGGAAAGCACCTGCGCCATTTTGGCAAAGTCCTCTTAGGAGCAGGATCCTCAGGCTGGATCTTGGAATTGCATTTTGTGGTTGTCTGCCTAGGACTCGGGTCGGTGCTGCTGGAAGGCATCGTATCCATGACACCGTGAAGACAGACACAGATGCAAGGGGAAGTGCAGTGAATTTAAGGAGGAAGCTCCAGGTGGGTGTGAAGCCATCCTGCACCTCCTTAAACACAAGACTACCTCGGGGATGTTGAGGATGACGCGCGTGTCATCAAGAGCACCCAGTGCGGGAACATTTCCAGTTCACATCTCCATCTCTCTGCAGGTTGTTCTGAGCCTACTAATCACCACTGCATGAGGGCTTTAAAACTAGAGAGGACCTTTTTTTTTTTACAGTATTATGATTGGTGTTATTATTGACAAGAGGTGCTGAGCCAGAAAAGAGCCCTCTTGTGTTTGGATGTATTTATTTATTTATTCCTGTGCATATTTATAGACTCATTGTCTTCAGTGCTTCTTACCTCAAGAGCACTCACAAAGGAGCTCCCTGAACTTCGCTCACCCTGACTGGAGGCTCCCATGGTCTTGTGTCCCCTCAATAGGACCAGGCATCTCAGGACGGTGAGTGACCTCGGGCTCTACTGTAGATATCCTGGTTCTAGTCATGCCAGGGACATTGCGCGGGTGCAGTCCTGACCTGAGAAGCCCATGAAATGGGTCATGAAGACATCTCCATTCCCAAGGAAGACCCACCAGAACAGTGGTTGAAAAGAAAGGAGCTAGAAAGGTAATGAGGCCAGTGAGTGCGTGGACGCCACCACTTCTTAGAACCAATGAGAGAGCCTCCCACCAGAAGGAAGTGTCAGCCTCTGGATTCCTCAGGAGGAGAAATACACCGTGGATCTGGGAGGGATGTGTGCACTGATAAAGAGCATTGGACACCTCCTGGCAGCTTCTCATCCCTAGTCGTCCCTGCTCACAGCTGGATTGTGCACGCTCCCTGCAGAGGCGGGTCCTGGGTGAGCCACCGAAAGCACATGCACAGCCCCCCAACTCTCGTCTTCCAGCCTGGACCTTCCGTAAAGTAATGGAAGCCCTGACCTTTCACTTCCCCTGCCTGAAAGGGCCAGAAAATCTGCTTCCACAGTTCCTTTTCTTGCATTTGAATCCCTCCTTAAGGAAGTTTCTGGGATTTTATTGTCAGATTCTTTAGGGCCTTCGCTAGAAAGAAGAGCGTGAGTGCCCTCGCTTTCTTGATGTCCGCAGTGTTCTGACATTTAGACTCCAGTGACAAGTTCCAGCCTCAGAGTTTGATTTCGGCTGTCACTATTTCAGTTAGTTTTGTTTTTCATTCTTGGTCAATTGCTAAGAAATAGATCACCCCCCTTTCCCCACTTAACCTGTTGTTCCTTGGCGAAGAGATAGGAGGAGAGAGGGGAATCATTCTGCTCTTGTATTTGCGCCTCAGCTTTGTCCAGGTGCTCGGTGCTATGACGCCAGATGTGGTGACAGGTATCTACACGGGGTACCAGTGACACCCAAGGGCTGTTGACTGTTCCAGGAAATGTTTACCGCTTTTCTTTAGGTTTAAAATACACAGTTGCACTTCACTTGGGTCGTACCGTTAGGAGGAAAGTCATGGAGGCCACACAGCAGCCCAGAAAATGGACCCCAGGGGTGGAGTCTGGCTCTGCTCAGCAGAGAGCATGTCCTCGGGCTGCCATGTAGATTTGTGTTGCCAGCCTGGCTTGCATTTCGTGATTCTGCATAGGAGTCCTGGGAGGTAGGAGGAGGACTCTTTATAATTCATCCTCGAATTGATGGAATCTCCGCCCCCAGAGAGAGGTGCTTGACACATTGTATGGAATGTATGCATTCTGCCCCTTGACCTAGGGCAGAACTCAGGATGGGCAGCAGGCACATAGGTCCGTGGCTCCCTCTGTAACTGCCAGCAATAAAAATGGCAGTCCAGCCACGTCACTTGTTCTCACAAGTCCTAGAGGTCTTTCAGGTCCACCAGGGGCATCATGCTTGCTCAGAATTAACTTCAGCATCATCAGATTGAACCAAAGAGAAGTGGAGGCCATGTTTATTCTGAAAGGCAGGCTCATTGTTGCGTGAACACTAGGATCTGTTGCCACATAACCACGTTGCCATGGCTTTGTAGCACAGGGATCCATCCCAGATGTCACTCTGATCAGAGCAATGTCTGAAAACTTGAACTTGGAGGCTATTAAAGGTAATACTGTAGTTTCATGGGCACAGATCTTAGGATTGGAAAGAAAGGTCAAGAGGGAATCAATGGAAGGGAAGGCTCAATTGTGAGGAGCCAGTTTTAAATACATGGCAGATCTAAATGGATCATGCCAAAAATAATATGTATTTGCTGTATTAGACTCTAGTAATTGAGTTATTTCCCTTACTACTGAGTCCAGACTCCTGAATCTTAAGTATAGTCAGAAGTCACAGTCCAAAGCCAGGATTTTATATAAATTCAAAGCACAAGACCTGAGCCCAAATAATGATAGATCTGAAGAACACTTGTCCGTCTTTTATGACCTCATATTCCCATCCAAACGTACAGGACGACAATATAGTGGAAAATTCTGGAATTAAATATAATTTTGTGGGCTGTTGAGGTTTTCTGTTTTCTATGTCTACCATACCATACCCACAGAGCCATTGTTAGAACACTTATCACTAGGCCAAAAGTAGAAACACGCAAGGAATTAAGACTGAAAGAGCCCCTTTTCCTGGGAAGCAAAGGGTTAGGAGATCCAGTCCATCTTACAGATTTAGTTCATGCCACAGTTAAAGTTTGTTTCATGTTCCTTAGTGACAGACTGAAGATTTTTGCTATTAGATTCTGGGAAAAAAAAAAAAAAAAAAAATGAAAGGGGACACAGCCCTGAGACTCCCCTCTTGGCTGAGCAAGTGAGCGATCCTTTACTAAATCCGCTTGGGGTCTTCCATTTGGAATAAAGATACTGTTTGCTGCTTTAATGATAAGTGGTTGTCAAGCCCTAGTCAAGTAGTTCCCCAAAATATCAAGGCCTTCTGTTTAGGTTTCATGCCTGATACCCCAAAGTGCACAGCTGTGGTGAGTCTCCCTTGCCTGGCAGGTGTGAGAAATGCAACTCAGGCTCATTTCTCAAGGGTGACAGACCATTGTGGAGCCCTGAGAGATTAATATCCTGAGATGTGTTGGGCTGAAAGAAATTGGCTAATCTGTAGATGAGCTCCTGAGAGGTGGCCATCACCAAATAAATGATATCAGCGCATAGAAATTGACAGCATCAAACATCCTGATGGGAAGAGTGTTTAGTATGACACAGAACATGGCTGTCCTTCCACATCCCATGAGCTTTCTAGTTACATCTTGGTCCCCAGCCTTGGGCTGCTTGCTGGTATTTGCCACCAGAGCTTTGTCCTTCACAAAGGTGGCCTTAGGACACACAGGCGTGAACACATGTTGAGTGACACCACTGGACACTTTCCCTTAATTCCAAATGATATGGCACAGCTTCTTACTGCCTCCGGAGGTCCGCTGTGTGTCCTCTGTATCCCTCAACTGCCAACAAGAAAGAGTGACACTCTTGCCTCTATGTCTCAGATGGGCCCTCCCCCAGGAGACGAGAGTGCAAGAGACTACTGGTTCTGCTGAAATATGGTCTGAGATGCTGTCAAAATGGTCTCAGATAACTCTGTCCTGCAGTGGCTATCGTTGTTAGTCATTTCCCCAGAAAAACTTATCCTTGAGACTTTGCATACTCATGTCTAAGTCACAGAATTTGGATAAAATATCTTCCTTCTCTGGGAATTCCATCCCACCCATCTATTGAAGAAACCCTGTCAAGAGTCAAGAGATATTTTCTGTCTTGTTTCCTTTTACCTCCATCATAGAATATCTCTCCCCTTGTCTCCTGACCATCCTATGTCACATCGTGAGTACTGTTCCTCACAGGATGCTGGCCAAACTTCTAATGAAAGGTACGGACATTCAGTGATGCCCAACTGCATTCCTAGCTCCTTACTCTTCTCAGATGCACTGTTCTTCCTGCCCACCCACCCCTTACGCTCACCTAATCTGACTACAGCCGATTGGAGCCAGAACAGGGGGCCAGTACTTGGTTTAAAAAGAGGGCCTTGCTCACAAGCACTGGGCCCGGTGAGAAGCACAGCACTTTGAAAAGTCAAATAGGCCTTTGGTAGTTCTGTGAATCTGCAGTTTTACCTTTGTTATTAGTTTATAACCATAATGACTTTTCAGTCACAAATCTATAGGACCTGTATTCTAGACACAGTGGCACCTTGCTGCTATTATACTGAATAATTTATATCCCAGTACTAATAAGTATTACATGCAGATTGTGTGTGCATTCTTTGTATTGTGGATATGCCAACTGTAATACTTCATTAACCTCACTGATCCGCAATTAGAAAATGCAGAGGTTGTCATAGTGAAAATAAGTATCGGTCAATTCAGATGACATGTGAATCTGATAAAGGCTCTTTGAGACCTTATATTTTACCCTCTATGCTTGTTTTCTATATTACAGTGCATGCTATTTGCTAAGTTTAACTATAATGATAATAATGATAATAAATTAAACCCATTTTAAGGCTAAAATTAAAATTTTGCACATATGCTGCTTGATACTCTGGAAATGTTTTGTGGCTTAATTGTCTTATTCATACACGTCACTTGGCTTCCTCCCCTGGGAAATAATTGTCCAACCCTGTCGCTCTTCTTTCCTACAACATGGATTAAGCTGCTTAATTCAATTGAAAGTGTTGTCAAGCCAGATGACCTCATTTTTACTGTGAAAAAAGTTCGGTATATCTGATAATGTTGATGTCCTTTCTTGTAATTGATTTGAACTACCTAAATAGGAGTAAACCTAAAAATAAATATACAACATTGACAAACACGTTTCCTCTGTATGCATGTTTTATTATCGGCCCACTTCTGATTTTCTTTTTAAAACTGAGAGACAGCATCAGTAAAATATCTGCTTATACAATATGAGATGAAGAGCCTTTCAGCCACAGCTGGCACATGATGGAAAGAGCTGAACATGCCTGCCATCACCAAGATGAGTCAGGCATGAAATGTGCACAGTCTTATCCACCCATGCTTTTCCAAAGTTATCCTCAGCATTTCAGCTATTTCTACTAGACTCAGCCCAGAGCCTCACCTGACCACCATCTGTGGGCCACAGTCCCATGAGTGATTGCCAAATGCCCACAAATAGAATGAAGCAAAGATTATATGTTTGTACACATAAAGACTAAGAGTGAGCTTGCAGTTTGATAGCAAAGATTCCAGTATTTTCCCTCATACCTAATGTTTTTGTTGTTTAATATTTTTTCTTCCTTTTTTTTTTTTTTTTTTTAAAGGAAAGGTACAGGCAGGAATGAAAGAGAACAGGTAGGCAAAGAGAGGCAGAATAAGAATTTCTTTTTTTTAGTTGTTTATCTTGGTTGTTTACCTGGCCCGGAGTCATAAACTCTGGTCCCTGGACTATTCTGGTCAGAGGCCACAGACTTAACCACTAAAGCTACTGGGACACACCCTGATTCTTTCCTGATAGAATATCTGAAGCCACTTAATTTTAGTGAATTCTTTTTTTGCCCCCTCTTTCCCCTACAAAAATAATGGGTTGAGGTGAAAGTCCTTTGTATGAATTCAGCAGAGATCTAAGTAACCGTTTACCTCATTCAGATGAATGTTAAAAAAAAACGGACTAAGGAGTAATTCTATTTAATCCAGTTACCATAACAATTGAAGAACAATCAATAGTCAGAATTTTTTACTACATTTTTAGTTCCTGTTTAGTAAAACCACTATGCTGTCCCTCAGTGGACTTTGATAAGCATCACATTACGTCATTCCCACTTGGCTTTTAGTTAACATGACAAGTTAAGAGAATAGATCTTAAAAATTCTCATCACAAGAAAAAAACACTGGGACTCCAGGAGATGATGGATGTTCCCTAGGAAAGTCATACATAGTGATCACTTCACAACATGAAACACAAACATTGAAACATCAGATGCTACACTGGAAACTAAAGGAATGTTATTTGTCAACTAAATCTCAATTTGAAAAATGACCTGATATAGATAAGAGTATGTTCAAACACAAGCAAAACAGGTATAAGGAGGCTGACCTGAATTTCTGAAGATGCACTTGGGCTGAGACATTGTCTCTAAAACCAGGTAGCCGTTACATTATGTATGGACTCTTTAATCACAAACCAATTGATCACATTACAACTGAGTGATAAACACTCTATTCAGCAAAGAATCTAAGCACAGGCATTCCAGAGACACACAGACCTAGTTTCTGTTCCAACTCTATCACACCAGGTTGTGTGAACTTAGGCAAACTTAACATCTTTAAATATAAATACAGGGCTAAGAAGACCCACTATGAAGGGGAATGAGGAACAAATATAGAAATGATTTTAACACAGAGCCTGGCACACAGCAAACATGGACACTAGCTGTCAGTACTCGGGGCAGGGACCTTGCAACCACCCCCTCCAAAGAGCTCCCAGGACAATTCCTTCAACATGATTGACTATACTCCCCATTGTGGTGCTTGATGAATGATTTAGCAAGAACGAATGAATTAATAAAGTAGAGAAGTGCAGATGGTGAAAGGAAATCTTGTAGACTCACTGGACCAAATAGGCATTGCTCCGAGAGAGGAATTCATTCCACGGTGGTGGCAGGCAGGGTGATGTGGGGATGGAAGATGGACCCATCCTTAAAGGGCAGTAGTATCATACTTCATTACTGATTCGTTAGGAGGAAAGCTGGGCTTACCAATGACATTTCTAAGCCTTTCTTCTCCAGCAAAAACAAAAAGTAATAGCATCCAGGTAACATCCAACTATCATTTTGTTTGCCTTGTACTTATTTTGTGGCTCCCTTCTCTTTGTAGCAAGCAATCTTGAGCTTTTTATTTTCAAATTTTATTGCAGGAACATAGCATCCTATGCACGTTTAAGGTGTGCATCATCGTTGTTGGTTTTTTTTTGTTGCTTTTCGACGTCTTTTATTTTTTTCCTTTTCCCGGGGGTGGGTCTCAGACCCAAGTCCTTGGCTTTTTATGGCCCACACTTTAGCCTCTGAGCCAGGCGAGTGCGCTGTAAATTGGACTTTCTCATAGTGATACAACAGTCTCTTTGAAAATGTTTCCTTTCAAATAAATGTGTTAAAGAGTTCACTGTGAAGAAGCCATGGGAATGACCTAAAGGTTTGATCCTGTCTGTCCAGGTTTGTTTTTTTTTTTTTTTTTTTTTAATGCAATAAATTCTACCACACAAGGGTGCCAAGACCTGGGTTTAGCTGCGCTCTTTAGAAACATCCTTGACAAAATATATATATACCGGAGATATATACTCGAGATAGAAAAACCCCTCTTTATCCATCTGGGGGCTTTCAAGTCCACCCTCGGATCATCTGCTCCGTCATCCCATGCAACAGCTTAAACCAGGGTAGGAAGGACGCTGGTGTCCGCCCCACAGACGCTGGGCTCGGTCCACTAACATGGAATGCACACAGCAAGCCCCATTGCTTCAACTTGGAAAGTGATTCCTTGCCTGTGACTCCCTGAGATGAGGATGCGTAAAAGCGCTGACTCATGTGCGTATGTGCGTGCGTACGTGCGTGCGTGCGTATCTCCAAAAGAATTTTTCACCGTCCGCAGTAAGCTTCTCGGTTTGGCCCTCTGCAACTCTCGCTCTGACCGAAGGTGTCTTCTTATATTTAAGGTTTGAAACCTTTCGTTCTCAGAGAGGGTGAGGTTACACGGGAGGGCCAGTGGTCAAAGCCCCTGTGTCTCAAACCTGCCCCAGGAGGGCCTGGACAAGGGCCAGGAAAACAAAAGTGCTAGTTAGAGCACGGTGTTTTCACAGCTGGGCAGTGTTTGGGGACCGCCTGGGTGGAGAAGGACATACAAATGTCAAGTCTCAGTCCAGTAGCCTCATGTGATGGAAAGAAGACATCGGCAGGCAGATGGCTTTCATCTAAGGGGCCTGGTATCTAAAAACTAGGATTAATCAATCCTCTGGAGAAAATTCCCGAAGAAGCAGAGCTCTTGTTGCAAAAAGGAGGCCACTGCAAGCTGCTGTTTGTTTAAGTTGAGAACTTCCTTGCTTTTATTCAGTCTAAAGACTTTCTTGCTTTGATATTTGTTGTTTATTTGTGCAGCCCAAGCCCAGGGAGCCGCAGGTCTAGACCTCCGTGAAGTCGAAGGGGATCTGGAGCAAGATATTACATGGCTTTCTGCAAAAGCTTCCTTCCCCAACACCCTTGTGGATGGAGAAGTAACTGCGCATGTCAGAGGGCTAGCTGGCTGTGGATCGCTGAATCAAAACATCCTGAAATAACACCCAGAATTTCAGATCGAGGTGCCCTTTTTCTGGTAGAAGATGCATTGCTCTCATCAGCTTCTCCGAGGAATCCATGATCCTCGCGGCATATAAACCACTGCCTTTCATGATTGAATTATCACTTAAATGTTGGTAAACAAGCAAAGGCGGTTCATTTAGGCTGCTGCTGCCAAGACTGGGTCCTTCCAACTTTCAAAAGAATGAACTAAATTAAGACTCAAGAAATTGTTGCTTATAGGTGCTCTCTTTATAGGAGGTAAGTTTGGACACGATGAGAAGGAATAGACTCTGCCAAGTCCAAGGAATCCTGAGGAATCCTTAGATGAATTCTTTTATGTAATGATGGGAGCACCAAAGACACCAGGATCGGCACTGCACACCTACCAATGGCCACATCTCAAAGGGAAGTGGGCACTGTGGAGCCTTCCCAGAGAAGCAACAAGGAGAGTGAGGCGTCACGCCACATGGGAAACTGTTGATGTTGAGTTTGGAAAAGATTGAGAGAAAGATGACAGGGGTCTCATCAAATGTTTTCAAATTGTGACATGACTGCGATGTTACAACCCGATGACTTCTGATGTGGAAAGGGCCCAAGGACACTTATCCAAGTGCTCATGTTGCAGGAGAGGAAACCAAGTGAGAGAAAGGACTGGCTGAAGGCAGAGCTGGGACTAGAATCTGAGGTCTGAGGCCTTCAATGTCCTTTCCTATCATTTTCAGCTACAGCCCTGAGTGCCTGAGGTCCAGGAAAGAACTAGGACTTAGGAGTTGCCATTTCAGAAAAGTAGAGTTTGGCTTCATAAAGAGCGTTCTGAGTGGAGCAGGATGCCAAAGGCAAGAGTGAGCTCGGTATCACAAAGACTCTTGCTGCTATCACGAAGCATCCAAAACTGGGTGGCTTACATCACAAATTTATCTTCCCTTCAAGGCTGGAGTCAGAGATCTATCCTGGACCAGCAGGGCTGTGTTCCTGCTGGAAACTCTAGAATCGAGAATATTTTCTTGAACTACTTTCCTTAGCTTATGGTCCCTTCTCCCATCTTCAGAAAGCCACCAGCGTGGCGTGGTCCATCTCCCTACAACTCTGCTCTTGACAGCGCGTCGCCTTTGCTTCCGACCACTTACAGGGGTCCTGCTGCTTCCTTGGACCCACCTGGGTCACCACCAATCTTAAACCCTTAACTTGACCTCATCAGTGAAGTTCCTTTGCCAGGTCAGGTGACAGAGTCACAGGTTCTAGGGATTCAGACATGGTCATCTTGGAAGGTTTCAGTCCCTGGAGGCCTGTGGCCCAGTGTGCCATGGAAAGTGCAATGACAATGACAGTGCTACTGGTTTTAGCGCAGATCTGAGTTCAGATCCTGACTTCAGCACATGTGAGTCTACTTGCCCGTTATCCTTTGAATCTCTGTTCCATCCTCCATAAATAGGAATAAAACCTCAAGGTCATTAGAAGGATGTGTGGTAATATTCATATATGATATGCCTAGCCTTTCGTACATTCTTAATAAATGGCAGCCATATGTGTTCTAGAAACTTCCAGATGATTCTTACCAGGCAAGAATTCACTAGAAGAAAGTCCCTTATTAAATGGGACGTCTGATCAGGTGACTTGCAAACTTCTTCTGAGATTGTTAAAAGGAAGTAAAATAAAAAGGATTTTCTTCCCATATATACTATCAACTCCACAAATCACGTTATAAGGTCATTGCTTTTCCAGGCAGTCAGTAGTTCACAGACATGTCTTTTGCCCTTCCTCCTCCCTCCCCCGCCCCCACTGCTATCTGATTGTGTTGCCCAGATCTCTGGTCAGGATTGAGCAGGACTAAGAGCTGGCCTGCTGTGTAATGATTGGCCAGACCAGGCAACTGAGACCAACACCGTCTCCCTCCTTCACATCTGTCAACACACCTGGGTGCAAGTGACTGCCCTTGACCACTGTCTGCAGGGGTCAGAGAGAAGGGAAACGAAACGGGGGAGCACCTCAATTTATTTTTATTTTTATTTTATTTTTTGCTTTTGGGAAAGTATAAGCCGGTGTGGATGCTTCTTCCCAACATCCCAAACTCTTCACCAAGAATTCAAACAGGCCTGGGCAGCACCGCTGAGTCAGGAAGGAAACTGAAGGAGGAAATCAGACTGGAAAACAACGATCAAGGTAGGTCCTCTGTCTGTTCACCAGCTATTCTCTCAAGATCGCCTAGCAAGCCTTTTGCACAAGCTCATGGCTGTAACATGACTGATGATGGTCTGATGAAGGAGATGTGGCAGTGGGGGCTCTGTATCTGGGAATTCAGTCATTGGCTCACCAGCATGTTCCAGAAAGTGGCTGCTAGGTCTTTCCATCTCTCCTTTGAAATTTGTTGATCCTCTAGATATTTCAAAAGTGTCAAAGGTTTTGTTGTAATTTATTGAAATTTTTCCATTGGTCGCGGCTCTGTGTATATGGCTCTGTTCCCGAATTTTGCTTGCATGAATGCTTTGCCCTTTCAAGATACACTAGAGAGGACCATTTGCATGTAATTCTGTGAATACACAGTCTATGTGCAGGTCTGTCATTCTCAGATGGTGAATCTCCCAAGGAGCCATGTGCATTTCTTTGCTTTGGAACCTAGGGAGTTAAAAGTCTTGAATTTGCTAGAGCAGAATCAAGCCTATTTATTTACCTAAGCTTATCACACTGGTCAGCCAGGTCAATCATTTACTGATGCCAAGCTGTTTCCTGCCTTTGATGGAGGACCATGAAAGCCCTTGCTGCACTAAGTTTCTCTATAGAACAGACACAAGGCAATAAAGAGCATACCCTCTAAAGCGACAGCCCATCTTCTTATCGACCCGAGTACGTTTTATCTGACCTAGAGAAGTAAATGCCATGAGGCTCGATAATAAACGTGAATAAAGCCCATAGGCAAACCTCTTACCTGATGTCATCTCAAGCATAAGAGCTTGTAACTTTGGGGGTCTCCCCTGGGTGTCAGGAGGCAAGAACTGAACTACAGAACAAGTTGTAAGTAATTCTTGAGGGGGAATAAAATTGACTAATCATCAAAGCACATGGAATTTTTCCCCTTCAAGACTAAACATTCTGGAACTATGGTATTTTTTCTTATTTCATCACGCTATTATTTTTTCATTTGCATTGCTATATGCATTTTAGGATATCAAAATCTTACCTCAGTCTGTGTGTATTTCAGTCCACACCCACCACCAGACTTCTTTACACCTTTATCTTGTTCTCTCTTTCTTCCTCTCCCCTCTCCCAAGCCCCTGGTTACCACAGTCTTGTGTCCTGTGAGTTTTGCTGAGGTTTGTTCATTTTGTTTAGACTCATTATATTCCACATATGAGTGAAATCTTCCTGCATTTATTTATTTATTCTTGGTGACTTGTTTTGCTTAACATGATCCTTTCCAGGTCCATCCAGGTTGTTACAAAAGGGAAAATTTCCTCACTTTTTTTTTTTTTTTTTAGCTGCATAGAATTCCTTTGAGTGTATACAACACAGCTTCTTTGTCCAGTCATCTGTCGATGGGCATTTAAGTTGTTACCATGTCTTGGCTATGATGAATTGTGCTACTATGAACATTGATGTGCAGAGATTTTCCTTGTTATTTTATGTTCTCAGGATATTTGCCTGGTAGTACTGGATCAAATGATTGGTGGCTCCATCTTTAGTTTTTTTGAGGCATCACCATAGTGTTTTCCAAAGAAAATGCACCAATTTGCATTCCCACCAACAATGTAGGAAGGTTTCTTTTTCTCCACACTCTTTCCAATACTTGTTGTTTCTGGACTTTTTGATAGAGGCTGTTCTCACTGGTGTGAAGTGATATCTCATAGTGGTTTTCACTTGGGTATATGGGATATATGTTATTTTTAATGACCACAGTCCACTCTTCTTTAGGTCTGAATGTAACTCCTCTAATGTAGAAACGTGGTCATTACATACCCTTGTCGGGTCTATCTGATGGTTCCTGGCTTATCATTTTTAGAAGCCTGATGACAGGGAGACTGTATTTGGGAGTTGGACCATGTATTAGACTAGATAATATTTGACACCATTAATGTAAATGAAGCGAATCTCCTAAGGTAACATTTG
Source organism: Solenodon paradoxus (assembly GCA_004363575.1). Lineage (NCBI taxonomy): Eukaryota > Metazoa > Chordata > Mammalia > Eulipotyphla > Solenodontidae > Solenodon > Solenodon paradoxus. Next base: position 152,707 of record RJWH01003135.1, on the reverse strand, counting down.
TGTCTGGTATTTTCAGTGGCTTACATAGATGCAGGAGTGGAGGCTGGTGCAGAGGGTGACCCAGACACGAGTCTGGGGTGTAATTTTAGGTAAGTCTGGGGCAAACTCCTAGGAACATTGTGGAGTGTTGAAGAAAATTGAGAGATTTCTGTGAAGATAGGAAGCCCTGTAAATGTTAGGTATGAGTCTTAGCCTGTTTCCAAAGTATGTTGGCAAATAACGGGAGTGATAAAGGTGATGCTGAAGAAAGGGAAGGTTGTCTGGCACTCAAATGCTTGGTCAGACACACCCATGGTGTTACCATCTGTTTTAGGGGCACAGATAGGTCTTTCCTATCCTTTCTGTGCAGTCTCTCACTAGAGGCCAAGCACGCTAGTGGAGGCCGAGAGTATACACAATCTTTCCTCCCCCTCCATGCATATTGGATAATAGGCAGAGCGTGATTATTCTTGAGATCAAGTAGAGAGACATTATATTCCTTTTATAAGTTTGAAAGTAATAACCCGGAAGTTAATTAGTTTGCCCAAGGTGATGTAGTGTATCAGAGGCTGAGTCCGGATTCTACTCAGTTTTACCTATTTCCAACCCACTGCTTTTCCATTGCGGTCATGGATGATGCAGGGAGGGTGAGCGAGACACCCCGATGAGATGCTGGTTCCATCCAGAAAGAACTCATGGGGAGAGCCGTTTGGTCCAGAGCACAGCAAGTTTATCGAAAGCAGAAACAGTGAGTTGAAGCTCCCTGCGGGCCAGGAAAGTTACATCCAGGGAATGCACATGCGTGCTGAACTGTGCTGCCTGCCTCTCACTCAGGCAAGATGGATGCTTGAATATATGTGAGGGGTGGGGGCTTCTTCCTTCATGGGCGTGTCCAGGTTCCCTGGAGTCAAATCCCTGCGAGTATCTAAGGGTGTGTCCTAGACTCAAGTGGCTATAGTAGGGTCCTAACTCTTTGGAGTTCTTGCTCTTAGAAGTCTCGGGTTTTTCCGGTTGATTTTCTGCTCAGACACCTGCGCACTGCCCTGTAGATTTTTAAGCTATGCTGTCTCTGCATCAGTGGAATGAAACACATATAACAGCCTAATTTGGGGAGTCACTGAAAAGAGCATGGCTGCCTAGCATGGTCAGACATCCTCCACTGCCCCTTGAGTGTGTTGTACCCAAGGTCAGTTGGGTGCCACTATAACCCAGAGGCCAGCATTGTACTAGAATGGACATTCTTTGAGGGGAAGGAAAAAGAAGGGAAAGTGGGCAGCAAAAGGAAGTGTTTCTTAGTGCCTAGTGCTAACCTTCACTGGAATTTCCCCAGTCCTGGATATTTTCTAGATAAACCCAGGCAATTTTCAGGCTGGAGCACTGGCCCTCTTTATTCCAGAGACTAATATCCATGCATTCCAACAATTGAACTATTTCATGGGAAAGAGATGACAGCATCCCAATCCTTCTCAGGAAACTCAAGAATGTAATTCTCCTATCTTCTCAGCTAATCGGCATTCATTTCAAGCCAAGGCATTTGGGAAGAAAGAAGCTTAACTCAAGAGAAACGTCAGTGTTTTATTGTATCAAGGCTCCAGGACCTGCAGCCCAGAGTCCCATGTTTGCATGGAGTCCAGATGGCTGGTTGGTGTCATTTAAGTAGTAAATACGTTAGGATGGCAGCAAGCCTTCTGCCACCCCACCCCCACGGCCCATTTCTCTCGGGTTCAGCTGCATCCTAACAAATGCATTTGCCGTGTGACAGAAATCCCAAAGCCACCCCAGTTCCTGAGCATTTATAAGATCAAGATAAAGTCAGTATCTCTGGTGAAATGTGACTGGTTAAACATCTTTGAACAAAGCGTTTTTTATTTTTACTGACCTGCCTCATACATAGCTAAGGGTATAACAGCAAAAGCGTTACAAATAGGGATTAGATCACCCTGTCCACGGAGTGTGCTTTCACATGCAGCTAACCCAGCCTGAACCTCACTCACGTTATCCTTTTTGTTAACTAAAACATTGGGAGGAAGAGAAAAAGGTGAAGCTGAAATACAAGGACTCATGACAATAGTCCACCTCTCTCCAGTGCTTTATTATGAGCAGGAAATAAATGACTGGCTTTTTATCTACAGGGCGCCTCTAACGCTTTCACAAGCTCGTAGGATTTTCCCAAGCCCCAGAGTTGGTAAGAGGACATGAGGTCTGAGTTGGAGTGTGTCTGACTCCAAAGATGATGTTGTTAGGACTGCGTTCTGGGAAAAATACGTACCAGTATCTATGCTGTTTGCATTTTAAGTGTAAGAGAGTAAGGAGTCTTTTCTAAATGATGCGCTGGGCTCCTCAGAGTATATTTTATAACCCTGACACGTGGCGTCCTTGAGCCTCTGCAGGCATGAAAATTAGTATTACAGTGGTTTTCCTCTTTTCTAGGAAAGTAACCGTAAAACACACACACACACACACAAACACAATTGCTCAAAGGTCAGCATTTTGATTTCCTTTTCTGCAGCCCTGAGGGAAAATTGTTCCATCTCCTGGTTCGCAAACATTAATTTGCTTATTTTAACGTCATGTGGAAACACAATGTTTACTTGTTATTGATGTGGGGGAGAGTGAGCGAGACACACTGATGAGATGCTGCAGAGAGCCGTTTGGTCAGGAACACACAGCAAGATTGTTAAAAGCCGAAATAGTGAGTTGAAGTGCCCAGAGGACTGGGAAAGTTACATCAAGGGAATGCACGTGTGTGTATGTGTATGTGTGTGTGTGTGTTTATGTGTGTGCACGCGCATGACCTCTGCTGCCTGCCTCTTGCTCAGGTAAGATGGAGTCTTGAATATTTATGAGGGGTAGAGGCTTCTTCCTTCATGGGCGTGTCCAGGTCCCCTGGAGTAACAGTGTGACTGTCTAGGGGTGTGTCCTAGACCCATGTTGCTAACATGGGGTCCTTGATTTGGGGGACTTTGCTCTTAGAAGTCTCAGGTTTTACCAGTTAGTTTTCTACTCCTACATCTGCATACGGCCTTATAGATTTTAAGCTATGCTGTCCCCGCCATCAGTTATGCCAGGAATTTTTTTTTAAGAGCTTATTTCTCGAGTCACATTTCTGCCTTTAAAGAAGTTAAGTCTGTCAAAGCTGTCTGGTCTGGCTGTGTTTAACAGAATTAACAGTACTGTGAGAGGAGTGTCAGATGCAGTCCTTTCAGCTAAGGAACCTGAGCCTCAAGGAAGGCGAGAGGCCTTCTCAGTATCACCCAGCTAACAAGTTCCTGAAGTCTGGGGTCTCCAAATTCTGCTTTTGTTTTGTTTGGCTTTTACTAATACACAAGCCATTGTCTGGATTCCTAGGACTTGTCACCGGTAGGAATGGGACCCATACACCACTGTCAGAAATTAAAAATGCCCAGTGAGTACAGACTAGTCTGTGTCGTCACTCGTCCAGGAGCCACGCCCTCCAGGCTCCTCCAGAAACAGTGGAACATGTTTGAGACCCACTCAAATATTGATTGCTTTGTTTGGGCTGGGTTTCTGCCAGCTCAGTGTGGTACGGCTGTTCTCATTAGGTGTCACCGAGTCCTGAAAAGGAAGACACTACTTGTTACCTAAAATCTGCTTTAAAGGCAAAAACCTTTCAAATTCATGTGTCCGTGTGCAAAGTAAAATATCAGAGGATTTATTTCTCTTGCTAAGACAAAGATAAAGACACCATTGTCCCTTCATCCTGATTATGCATGAACGGGGTTGCAGACGCCGCCCCGCATCACTCCACCCGCCGTGGTGTCTCTTGATGTACCAGGCCCTCTCCTAGTTAACTCTAGAACCAGACGGGCATCTTGTGGGTCAAGCAGTTGTCAGATTGTAGCACCTAAGGAAGTCCTCCTGCAGACTGGCCGTCCATCAGGTGTAGCCCTAACCCCTGCAGAAACCAAGAGTGTTTGTGCCCCATGTATTCCATGTCAGCCCAAAAATGCTCCAAGAACTCAGCCAGCCTTGCATGACCTGTGCATCTGGAGGGAACTGTTTTCTGATTCCTGATGCTTCACTGGGAGGTCACCTGACTCTTCATCCGCTATGACGGTCTTTTTGTCTGTAGCCTTGCTTTGGGGTTAATATGCATCATCACTGTGCATTCGGGCCCCATTTTTGAGACCCCAGAGGCTCTAAGGACCTTGGCGCAAGAGTCCCCATAAGCTTTGGGCTATGGCAGAGAGAATGAAACTTCTGCCCCTGCCCCACACTAGCTTGAATTTGCCCTACTCCCCTTTACAGTTCCAAGGTCAAGTTTCCCTTAGGCGCAGTTAAGAAGCTAAAGGTCGTGATCAGTTGGCAATTCCCTCTGCCTTGGAGGGGTTCCCAGCAAAATGAGAACGAGATTGTTTTCACATAAGATCTTTGTATTTGGAGGAGAGGATTCAGACAATTAGAACTTGTCCTTTCACTATGTCCTTAGGTAATTCCCACAAAATTCACTTTTTTCCCCCCATAAAGCCAAAACAGTGTCAAAAATAATTCTTGCAGAGAAATCTAGCAAGACATTATTCATCACTGGGCTCACATTTTCAAGAATTCATTTCTTAAGATAAACCTTCTGGGGTATGTTTCCCTGGAGCGTTTGTGTATGACTCATATTGACATTTTTCTTCCATGGAAACGCCTCTGGGGGGATCTCATTAGATTTCACAAGGTAAGAAGTCAAAATTGTGCTTAGTTAGGGGTGCGCCCTGATGACACAGAGGTCTGGTGCTTTCTGGGAGCAGTCCCATGTACATCCAAGGGTCCTGGTTCAAGACCTGGGGCTGGGTAGAGCAAACAGTGTGAACAACTAAATAAAGATAAATAAAATGTTTCTTGCACCTCTCTCTTCCTGCCTGCACCTTTCCTTGGGGAGAAAGGGAAGGAAGGAAGGGAAGACGGCAAGAGGGAGGGAGGGAGGGAGGGAAGGAAGGGAGGAAGGAATTGTGGTTAGTATATGAGCAGATTGCAAAAGAAGAGAAAACCCCAGAACAACCAGAGATGCTATAGTAAATGAGCAGGGGGAAGTCTCTATGGCAGAATTCAAGGGCAGATGTACCCTCAAGTTCAAACAAATGTGTTCCACAGAATTTAGCTCTGCTCTGTAGATAGAAATCCTGAGTCTAGGAAAGAACTTATGAGTAGACGTGTCAAGACTTGACTCTTCTCTTCCAAAGTTCATATCACTCTGTTTCCCTTTGCAAAATGGAAGAAGCCCTAACAAGAGGTAGAATATAGTTGTGTTGACAACTTGTTGTCCAATAAATAGAAAATGAAACATAGCCTAACATAGGCCTCTTAGTCCTGACTCTGCCATTGTCTTGTTCTGTGGGTTGGTGTCAATATTTAAAACTCTTGATGGTGACTCTTTTGAATTTTTGACCCTCTGTATCCTCTCTGTGAATAACACAAATATTTATTGATGATCCATACTCAGTTCTGTACCTACTCTTTCTTAGAAGCATGTTAAACACTGTTTCTGAGCAGGATTCACTAAAGTAGAATGTTTTAAACTTATTAAGTGTGCCAAACCACAGCCTCTCAGAGTTCCCCTTGTGTGTCTAGTTTGAAATTATTTAACCCGATGATGGTAACAGTAAATATTTGTTGATGAGAAAATAATCGGTCATGGAAAATTTACAGAGAAAGTGATTTGAAAAATAAAGACTTGGGAATTGCCAAAGGTAGCTTTAAAAAAGGATAGATCTGATGGAGTGTAGTGGGCATGGCTCCTGGAGGAGCCCTGCTCTTCTGCCTTCCAGACATGGAATGGCACAGCAGACAGGAGAGTGGTTGGGTTTTATTCTTCAATCACAGCATGTTGCATGCAAAGCACTGAGCAAGTCACACCATCTCTCCTGTTCTTCATATTCTCTTTCTCCAAATAGACAGAGGGGTGGGAGTCCATTATTGTTGAGTTCTCCTCTAGATGTTTCTTTTATTGAGAGAGCATTGCATCACAACTTGACTTAGACGTAAGGTGTGCATGATCATAAATCAACATCCGTATTAATGCACTCAGTTCACCACGAACATCCAGTTCTATCCGTCCCCATTAATTAACTCCTTTTTCCCAATATGCCTTCTGGTGACCACTCATTTGACTCTATAGACAGAAAGCCTCTTTTGTTCGATCTGGTTGGTTTGCTTTGTTGATGGCCCTATAAACCACCAATGAGAGAAATCATACAATGTTTGCCTTTCTGACCTCACAGCGTAATTACCTCCAAGTCCATCCTTATTGTTGTATTCAGTTTTCTGTTTAAAAAAAAAAAAAAAAACCAGAAATATTAAGATCAGAGAATTCTTTTTAAAAGAAAATGCAGAAATGTGTTGTATCTCTCTGGCGCAATTATCCCTATCAGGCAGCTTAAGTGAAAGAGATCACAGTGTGTATATTTGAGGTTGTTCTGAAACGAGGTGGGCAGGGCTGATGTGTACTAGAGAAGGAGCCCGCCCGCTGGGAAGATGCAGAGAATCACTTCTGAGTTCCCCTGTCTGGCGGCAGCCTTGCTGGGCCGGTGCTCAGCTTACCACACCCGTATTCTGGAGACCAGGCAGTCATTACTGTTACCCAGCCTTTGTAAATAAACAGCAGTCCTTTTGGAGGTGACATGATTTGCGCAAGGTTACAGAAACATGGCAGTGAATCAGATGGCGCGAACTCTGGAGAGGGAAGGTCACACGGTAAGCAAAAGGCGGCAGAGTGAGGGCCACAGATTTGTGCTTCCTCTAAAGTCATTGAAATAATAAAGTGCTATGAAGTACTTTATGTTGGCTTTGGATCCTGAGACCCTGTCTGCCCCGCCCTGCCTGGGGTGATTCAGCCAGATTATTACCAACTGGATGCCTGTGCTTGAGACCCTTCTTGTAAGCTGCATGAAAAAGCTATTTGTAAAGAAGAGAAGGCACAATAAGGAAAAGGAATGCATCAAAGTTCTTCCCCGAGGCCCTGAGCTAAAAGGGTGGTTTTCTTTGGAAGACTAATTTCCCTCTTGGATTCTGCAGAAATGAATGATCATCAGGAGGACTGACACCATTATGATGTTCCATTTGAAGCCTGTGATGTTTTATTTTTCACCTCCGGGATGATTTCACTCCTCTCTGCTCTGCTAGTCCACACGAAAGGAAAAGAATGATGCTGGTTCCCTGGGACATTAAAGAAGAGAAAGCAGCACAGGGCAGTACTATTGTCCAAAGGGTCCTATTAATTGCACCAAGACCCAGGCATGACTGGAAGTTTTAGGAAGGAAAGTTTTATCATCCTAGGCCAGTGCTCCTATCCTGAGAGCCAGTCTCATCAGTGGTGGTAAAGAACTTCTGGTTCCCAAAAGACACTGGAAGGAATGGGCATCACTGGTCTTATTGGACATGAAGGCTGGATTAGCATTCAGAAGCTGCCTACCTGGTTGCCCATTTTTGTCCCTTTTTAAAATTGTTAAGGATGAGCAAGTGAAGTACAATATTATTGCTACCAATGGATACTTGATAATTTCCAAGTCACGGGGAAACACCATGAATCTAGTGAAAATAAACTGGCTCCCTGAAGGGGTTCTCTAATGACTTTCTGCTGTACTCAGCGAAAACCATACCAAGTTTTCCGACATCTCGGTTTTAACTCGTCCTCATTTCCAGCTGATTTCTTCTTAAGTAATCTCTTGGGGAGAGGGATGGGTAACACAAGAAATAATGCTTTTTTTGATACTGTCCACAGCTATATTGGTTATACTCGCTTTTTCAAAGTCCCAAAACAATCACCCACCCAAAGTCACCATTGGGCTGTCCACCATATACATTCAGTTAAGGCTGGGCTGGAAGAGGGTAGGCTTATGATTCAATCCTGTGTCACCACTTAAAGTCACCAAAGTGGCGCATGATTACAGTCAGTACCAATGTCAAACAAAGCTCAGATGTGGACCTCAATGTACTTCTGAGTTAACCAAAGTAAAACAAAACAGGCAAAGTTTAAACGTTCATGTCCTGATGTTCAAGTAACCAAGCACCAGTTGACCCCATCATTGATTCTTTGTTTTTTTTTTTAAGAGGAAGGAAGACAGACAGGAATGAAGGCAGGCAGGCAGGCAGATAATGGGAAGGAAAAAGAGGAGAAAGAAGCATTTTTTTTTATTTGGTTTTTCCCTTCTAACCTAGACCGCAAACCTGGGTCCTCAGGTTCTAGGTGGACTGCTCCCCAAAGACTGAACACCCAAGCCACCAGGATGCACCAACTGTCACAGATTTTTCTCCAGAGTCAGTGAGCACACAGCTTCATGACTTGGACTGAATTCTTAATATTGGATTGAAGTCTTTAGCCCTGCCAGTTTAAAAGCAGGAGAAAAAGTGTTCAGAGGCAATATGGAACTCTGATTTCTATTTTCAAAAAGTCACCTGATATTCATACACTTACCTGTCATTGTCCCTCAGCCCATTGATAGTCAAGGGAGTTGGAATCCAGAGCTGTCCATCTGTATCTGAGAACCTCACTGATGGTGAAGGCAAGCAGTGTTTACGCAGGAAGGCTTTCCAGAAAATACAGGAACTGTTCCTGATAATCCTGTTTTCACTACTCACTAGACCAAAAGAGAAGGAGGAAGCATTTGAAATTGAGGAGTCTTTCATGCCATAATCTTCAGGCTTTGGGGACACCAAGTATTTAGCTGTAATTGCTGTGGAACTAAAATAATATACCACATTCTATGTGTGTGTGTGTGTGTGTGTGTGTGTGTGTGTATGCATATGTATGGGTCTAAGACATGTGCATGAGCACAAAATGTATGGAAATAGTTTTAATATGAAAAGGGCTCTAGATTAATTATGCAAAAGAAAAATCGTGTATGTAGATTATTCCTGGGTATGAGCTACACAAAATCTAGATACTATTTAATTTCTGCAATTAATTTACTGATGTCTGTCCAAACACAGGCCTTAAAGACTTCTATTAAAGCAGATCCTTTTCTCTAAAATTGCCACACAACACTTTTTGATCATTTTTAAAAAAGACAAGCTCAAGACCTTTTGGCATATAAAAAATTCTTTTGAGATAGGTCTCAATGAATCTCAGGGTCAGTGAATAATACTGGAAGTCAGATGTCTTTATGTAATTCTTGGCTTGTTAAATTTTATATCCTATTATCATCTTATTTTACATAATCTTATAAATCAGATTAACCATTGAAATCCAAAGTAAACTGATCAATGCGTCCAATGGCTTGAACATTATCTGGTTACATTTTATGCTTAGGTCACTCTCTAAATACATATTTTTCTCCTGTTCTGTAGCCCTGATTTCTGATCATCTTTGCTGTTGAATCTTTCACTGCTCCCATAAAGGGATTATCTCAGGGTCACCACCTTTCCTCTTTCAACCACTCTCCCTCACAGGGGTACACGATTTTTCACATGCATTTATGTCAGAAGCGATTCAGTCCCACTTGTCCCAAGTCAAGGTCACAACCTCATGTTGGCATCAAATATTTTTTGATTGTTCTAAGATAGACCCCCCCCCCCAAAAAATAAGATACTTACAGAGTGCTTAACATATGCTTGACACTGTGTTAAATGCTAGAGATGCAGAGATGAGCAGTTCACAGTTCTTCCTAAAGGGAGACCAACATTACATAGCACCTATGAGCCAATAAAGGCAGCATGGTGTAAGACTCAAGGTCAGCGCTGACAATACCACACAGAAAAGTCAGAGGTACATGCTCAGGAAAACTTTCAGAGAAGTTGAGTTTTAAGTGGCATTTTTAAAATTTATTTCAGAGAGAGGAGGAAGGAGAAGTTTTTAAGGAAGGAAGAAACATCTGTATGTATTTCGTTGTTCATCTCTGATTTTTTTCACCCCAGCCCTGGGTCTCAAACCTAGGTCCTTGGGTTATATGTGACTAACACAGCAGCCTCTTCACTGCCTGAGTCACAAGGGAACACATCAAATGATATTTTAAAGAAAAGGAAATTAGGGTTTGCATCCTTTTAAGAATTTAGACTTTGTAGAAAGTTTCTTTTGTTTAGGAATCTGTATGAATATCCTAAGGAGGATTCAGTGTAAGAGTAGAGATGTTTGTGGTAGGCATGGCTAAAGAAATTCTGACCCACTAGAAGAAGGTAAGAGGATGCTCCAGAGGCATCTTACTAATTAAAAAGTTAGGAAGAAGAACTGAAACTTTACTCTGAATCAGAGCCTGTGCCTAAGTCACTTCTCTTGAACCTGGAGCCTTAATTTCGAGTCATTCTCTGCAGCCTGGGCCTCATGCTTTCATAAGCCCTGAGATCTTTTCCTGGTAGACAATATTTTTATAGCTCTACTCAGTTACGACTTGAATTTAATTTTTTCTGAAAGCAACTTTAGACAGAGATGAAGAGCAAAGAGCAAAACACTGTAGAAATGATAGAGAGCTTCTGACGTTAGTATTTGTTTACTACTAGGAAGCCTGGGCTAAAAAATTGAAGTCATTTACTCTGGACCCGTCCTGACAACCTCCATGAACATACAGTCCCAACTCTGACTTTCATACCAACAGTGTGAGCAGCATATAATCTGAAGGGTAAGCTTAGTAGCTCTCAACTAGCCTGGTTGGAAATCTCTCTTAAGCTGATTTAGGTAAATATTTGGTGTGTAAATGAAAACTTTCACCATCTTAAATAATTCATATCAAGTTGGGCCAAGTGATTATTGAAGTATCAGATTGAGTGACCTGATTCTTTTAGAAATTAAATTATCAATCAAACTCTTAATGGATCACTTTTTCTCTTGGTCCTTTGGTCCACTGAAAGAAATAAATATGTAAGTGTTAATTAGGACAAAGATTTGACTTCATAAATACTTACAATTTTCTTCTACAAATACTATAAACACAGGTAAAAAATAGAAATAGTGAACTGGGAAAGTATATTTACAACCTAACAGGCAAAAGATTACTATCCCTTAAGAGTATATAGGCATCACAGGAAAAGTTCCTTCATTTCTCTGAGGTTCTTCACGGACTGGACAAATGAACAAATTAACATTAAGTGTGATTAGTAAGAGAAAAGCCCAAATTTTATAGCATACTTGTGGAGAATTTACATGGTGGTACATTCTGAGCTGACTGGGGTTTATATCCTGAACTGAGGCCTGGAAAGAGGATCTGGGATATGGGGAAGGGAGGAGGGGTCACCACTTGCCAAAGAGGGATGAGTCATCCTCACTCTGAAAGTAGAGATACATAACTTTCCTTTCTACATTCTTTTAGGGAATAGGGACAAAGATTGTTTCTGGATTGGGAGAAGGGTGGAGACCCATGGAGTGGCAAGATGGCTTCTTTGATGAAGGGAAGGGCTGAAGGTTTAGAAGAATAGGAGCTTCTCCTTTGCTTCTGGGACTGTCCTCCACTGTCCTTGGCTCTTCATGTCAGAGGTGGGAATCTACTGCACACCAATTCTGAGAGGCTTAGGGTGATCTGCTTTAGGCCCTTCTGTTCCCTCTATGGCATCCTAAAAGTCACACACATTAAGAGCTAGGCTGTTGGTTGTGGAGTCTGATGAATTGTGTTAGTGCTTGAGTGACAAGAAATCTACACAAAAAAGAACAAAGATGAGGGTGAAGATGAAATAAGAACAGAACAAAGAGAAGTGCATTTCCTAAATCCTATCAAACCCATCTTCTACTCCTTAGATACAATGAATGATTATATAACATTACTTGTCCTGTTTAAGTAAAAGGAGCATTTTTCTCCACTTGCTGGCTCCAGCTCTTTTTGCTGAGCCATCGTCTCCCAAGAAAGTTCAGAGATTCTGAAGCACCACAGAGGTTAAGCTGTCAACTTCTGATTCCAAAGTTTTTGTGGTGGTGTTGAATTCCTATTCTAATACCATGGAGAGATTTAGGATTGCTTTGGGGAACTTATGGTCTCCAAAACTTGGGAATAAGACTTTAACACTTAAAGTCAGGATATATAATATATTCTGTACAATTTTTCAATAGTCACATCTATGTGGCACAATTTAATGAATAAAGGAACCCAAGTTTGCCATTTGGCTGGCATTTAGAGTGAAATGTCTGATGACAGAGGGAGCCAGTTATCCAAGTCCACATCTTCCAGACCACTTGGGTGAAAACCCCTTTATATACTCTGTTGCCATGTAGGATAAGGAGACCAGCATTGTTTATGGAGGGATCAGATTAGAATTTATGATTCTTAGCATCTGGAATGTTCTAGAACTTTTGAAAAAGTTGCTGTCTGTATTTCTCCACTATTCATCTATTCCTGAACAAATCAGATTTTGAAAGAGCAGATACATAATCTGTGATATGAGGCCATCTTAACCAAGGGAACAACTGAGATACCTCAAGTAGTACAGGGTCAGTCTGTAATAAAACATCTGCTGATTTGACAAACCTTTGTTCGAGAATCATTTCCAAAGTCTTAAGCCAACTGAAGATGTCACTTTCAAAATTGAACTGTAAAGTTTGATTATAACACAGCTCTATGGTGTGTCTATTTTTATACACGGGGCAAAATTTTTCATATATTCCTTGTACCTGCATAAGAACTAGTCCTTGGGTTTCTATAGAGAGCTGGAGTCCAAGAAACTCACCAGAAGCAGAGGGAGAGTCATGTTTTTTTCTAACAGTTTAGCCCATGCCTCCCTGTCCAGACAGCCTCGTGTTTATCGGTCAGGAACTTACATCAGGAGGAACAAAATTAGTTCAGCTTTCTTGCACTTTGTCTAGACATTGACCTAACTGAAAACCCAATGAATCCACCTTCTAACAAGTACAAAAAGTTGACTTTAGAAGAAAAAAATATTCCTGCTTTTTTTTTTTTTTTTTTTTTAAATCAATATAGGGAATTCTAAAACGAGAGAGAAATGGTAGAGAAGAGTGAGGTATCTCAACCCGGGATCGTGGGAAAGCTGTCTGTCTCGATTCAGCTGCTTCTGGGCCTAGGAATTAGCCCTGGAAATTCACACTTTAACTTTTGTCTGTAGAGGTGGACTCCCCAAATTAATTCTACATCAAACAACAATAAAAAGCATTTCCAAGTAAACAAAAGAAAAAAAAAAATTATTTAGATTCAGTCCATAAACCCAGTCGAAGCTGTCGGTAGCCAGTCCACATTTTCAGATGTTGCCATCACAGCATCTTCAGGAGACAAGTTAAACCATTTGACAGTTCTGGTTTGCAGTTCAAATGTTATCTGATATCATCAAGTATTCAGAAAAATAGGAACAATTCACAATAAGTTTTCCATCTCCAGTTTGCCTGGAGATAATTAACAGTTTTCACATTCAGGTGGTATTAGGGAGGAAAAAGCAAATGGTCAGTTCTGCTAACAAAAAGGTATAATTTTCTAGATTGCTGCAGATTACTTGCTTAAAAAAGAAAAGATACAATCTGGCAAAGCATAAATCTGTAATGTTTTCAGTCTAAAAGTTATAGAAACATGGCATTCATTCTCATTGGTTCATTCTGTTCCATTTATTAGTTCTTGATCTATTAGCAGTGTTATAAATCTAGTTTTCCATAATTGCTGCATTTCTTACCCAGTTCAGTTTTATGATAAACTTGTCAAAGTCTTTTTCATGAATCTCTCTGAACATAAAAAAAAAAAAAAAATCAGTAAATGATAGTTCCCGTAAATGGTGAAAGACTTTAAACATGTCATCGTTAAAGGTGTGTTTATGATTTGATGGATAAAGTTTCTCTGTGGTATGCAGTATTTTAAAAGAATGACCAGAATGGTAAGCAGGCATATTCGAGTCTTTAGGAATTTCATTTAAATCTTATAAGACGCATCAATCATCAAACTCTCACATAAATATATGCTTAGATGGCCGAACATTACTTTTATCTTGACAGTGCTTCTCAAAAGATTTCACCATACTAAATGAGACTAATTTGTCTTCTTCCACGAAGAAAATATAATTTATTTTTATGGGCTAGCTTAGGAACTCTCTCTGGATATTATATTTTTCTTAAAATACCTTTTCATTCAGAATTCAATTGAGGAGGAGGTGTGGGAAGTTAATGAAAGTGATGAAATCACATTTAATTAACCACTTACCCAAAGGCATATAGTTTTGATAGGACTCAGTTCCTACCTTTAATTTTTATCAGTGGCCTAATAGAGATAATCAATTTTGAGACATAAATTATTTCCAGGTAAACTTCTTAAACAATTTACAGTCTGTCATCAAAAGTTAACTACAACCTAAAAAGACATTTTGTCCTTTTGATACATGAAAAACCTTAAAATTTGATTTTACAAAATTATACAGTTTAAGTTTAAATTAATTTGATTGTATTCAATCCAACAACTTCATAATAAGCCATTTCTTTGAAAAATTCATTTTCTTAACACATATTTTAGGTTCTTTGCATGCAAGGGTATTTCCCTTAACTTTAATTTCTTATACTAATTAGAATTTTTAACCCTTAAAACCTTGATTTTGTAGTTTTAAACAGTTGTAAAGAAGACATAGCAACAGTCTAGTCCATTAGTATCCTCCAGATCAGAGAATTCATAAGTGATATGCTTACATACAGCACAACTTCTCAAGGAGGCACAAAGCATGTGCTTAGAAACCTAAACTCTTGAGTTTTCCAGCCAGAAGTTGACTTAAATTCAGCAGTATCATCTAGATTTTTAGTTAATTCTTATTATTTAACATAGCTTAGTAAAGTGCTATACCGTTTCAAGTTACTAAATCTATTTTAGAGACTTACAAAATCTATTACTAGAGATTTCTAATTAAGCAATTTTCTGATCAGGGAGGCCTAGGTTAGAATCTTGGGGTGAAGCTGTTTTGGGGAATGAGAACAATAAAAAACAAAACAGCTTTATCTTCATCCTTTTGTTACTTCTCAAAGTTTCATGAGACCAAATCAGTTATTTTTCTTGTTAGATACTTAGCAAATTTCCATCCCTTAACTCAGTAAACACTAGGGTAATTTAAACCCCTAGATGCAAAGAAACTGCTCAAGTAATATAGAGAAATGATAGGTCCAAAATGGAGTCAAATTGTGCTAACTCTCCACCGGGACTTAGTATGAATACCATTATTGCCTTTTCCAGGATTGGAATTCCTAAGCAAACATTCTGTATTACACTAATAATGTCCTGCCGAATATAATTCTTTCATTTTCCTTAATAACCTTTTCCAGTTCTCCTTCAGAAAGATAACATTTTCCCTGCTGTAAGATTCTTCCCATTTATAGTCAACTAGTCTAAAAGCTGCCTGTAAAAATTAAATCAAATAGTTTAATTTTTTACCAAACATTTCCTAGATCATTTTAACTTAGAGAAGCATTCTGATTAACTTGGTATATTCTAAATTTGGCAATTTATAGAGAAGACGTCTATGATCCAATGGCATAAGAATAAATTATATCAATAATATGTACTATTTATAACACATACAAACAGGGACAAATACACAAAGAGATCTCTTAATTTCCATTCAAAATTGTAGCCACTCATTATGTAAAATGACTCACTCGTTATTAAAGTAATAATAGTTGGAATTGGTGCTTAGATTCTACCAGCTCCTAGTTCCTTTTTATTTTTTCCTTTAGTTCTTTATCTTGTGAGGTAAGATAAGGCTCCAGGAATAGGATTATCTTCTAAATTTCTAATTCAGATTTTTCCTTGTCTTAGCTAAAGGAAAAGGCCAGAAATACCTTATTCAAGGATTTATTCTCTAATTTGACCGAAACTGTTTATTTTTTTTGACCAAAAAGAAAGGTTCTGATAAATTCCCCTGAGGACTGGCAACAGATTTGTAACTTCAGAGTTCCATTCACATCTATGTTTGACCATATTCTGTCACTAAATCAAATTCCGAGGTGAAAGAAAGAAAAGACCTCATATAATCTTATGATATTCTTTCTTATAAAGAGCAAATTTAAAAAGATGGATAGCAGATGGTGAGGCATAAAAAGGAGGACAAGAAAAGGAGAACAGACTGAGATCTCTTACTTTCTTTCAAAATGTCTGTTGACCCTCAAAGTATATTTTAGAAAGAACACCATTTAGAGTTCTTATATTGCCCAGAGAACTTTTAAATAGCGATGAAATAGGTGTTTCTCTCTCTCTCTCTCTCTCTCTCTCTCTCTCTCTCTCTCTCTCTCTCTCTCTCTCTCTCTCTCTCTCCATCTGTGGGTTTTTGGAAGCTCAAATCTCCTAGTATCCATCATAACTTTATATCATCTTTGGTATTATTGGCCCAGCAAAGCCAGAATTTCTAAAGTAAGAGCATACTCTTTGGTTTCCAAGAATTAACCAACATATTTTCTTTACACTTTTATATGTAAGTGCCAATAAGCCAAATTTAAGTTGAGAGCTCTCTATTTTTTTTTCAATTTAGAATTCCAATTCTATAGCGACTCAACTAAACTAGTAAGCATTTTAGCTTAACCAGAGATCAGTTAAAAAGTGCTCTCAGTAACATACAATACACATAGCAGCAAGATCAAGCGCAGTAAACGTGCTCATGGCCAAATCTCACTTCCCTATGAAGGTTTAGAGAGAAAAGTCCCGCAATGAGAATTACAAACAAAAATCTCAAGAGAAAGACAGGAAAGAAAAGACACACACACACACAAAAAAAAAATCAAATCACTTCTTCAGGATCTATCATCAGAAAGATAGCATCAAACAAAAGATAACAAAACTCAGGGAGAAACTTGGATCCCCCAAAGGAGTTCCGTTTGTTAACCACATGTTTACTTCAAGTCAAGAATGATTTCCTTGTAAGTAGATCAGGGCACTGAGGTGATCTATAGAAATGGAGTCAGTTTGAGGAAGAATTCAACAGAGATGCTTGATGACAGCACACAGCAAATTTAGTAAGAGAAGTGTGGAGAGACTCTGTGGGCAGTAAAGCTGTGTTTTTGCTAAACTTAGGGAAGGTCTTATATTCTGAGGAAAATGGAATTTTTCATTGATTGGTTTAGTTAACATACATATGCATTATGTTATCATATACATTGTTGTTATCAAGATGTCATTTCTGCTAGCTTATCTTTAACATTCCTGCAATTTGGGTCGTTAGCTGACCTTCCTCTGCCTTATACATCTGCTTTTCTGCTTCCTTGTTCTCAAGACCCACTCTCTTTCCCTATGATGTCCCTCATCATCCTTAAACTAAAATGAGTCACACAGATAGCGTCACCAAATTTTCTCCTTCACATGAATTTAGAGAGAACAAGATTTCTCACCACTTTGCTTCCTCTGGATGTTGGTAGACAGAACATGGTAGGAGGTCTTGATGTGGTTAAATATTTACCAATTTCTGCTTTCTCAGGAGTCCTGGCTCTTGGACCTCTACAACCTTCCTGGGAAACAGACAGTATTGAACCTTTTGAGGTTCTCTTAGGGTTGGCTCACCAAGTTGGGGGCATTCAAAGGGCAAGTTCTTCTTTTTACTCTGAGGTTCTTCACAAGCTGGAAAAATGAGCAAATAGATACTAGGAGCAATTAGGAAGAAAAAAGCACAAATGTGGAACACTCTTATGGAAAATTCACATGGTGGTGGATTCTGAGGTAACTGGGGCCAGGAAAGGGAATCTGGAGTATTGGGAGTGAGAAGAGGGGCTCATGGCCAGGACCTTATGCTTCCTGAAAGTAAGAGTACTTACTGTAACTCTTACTTTCATACTGAAAGTGAAGATAAAGAACTTTCCTTTCTGCATTCTTTCAGAGAATAGGACAAATGATCACTTCTGGATGAGGAAAAGGGTGGAGACCCAGGGGTAGCAGATGGCTTCTTTGATAAAGGGAAGGGCTAAAGATTTAGAAGAATTAGAGCTTCTCTCTGCCTCTGGGGCTGTCCTCTCTGTGTGACTCTTCATCTGAGTGTGGGGTGTCCACAGAGATCACTCAGTTCTGAACATCTTAGGTGTTCTGTTTAAACTCCTTCAAGTGCTTGTAAATACACACCAGCTAGAGAAAGCAGCCTAGTAGAACATTGGGTAGAATTATGACCTAGAAATTTTCAAAAGAAGAAAGATAAGGACATATAATCAAGATTTCACACTGCAACTTTCAACAGTGAGGTAACATTAGCTTTTTATGAGATTGGCAAAAATGGGGTAACCCCCAGTATTGGCCATCCTGCAGGAAGCAAGCACCATTGCACTATGATGAAGTGTGAATGACCGATATGTCTTTGATAGATTGATTGTCAAACCATGTAAGAGGCTTTAATATGGATACATTTTGACTTAGAAAATCCACTTCTAGAGCTTATTTTTAGACAATAATAATGCATGGAAATGTTCCCATAGTACATAGATATTTATGTAAGGTTTGTTTGTAGCAGCAAATTTTGATAACAACTCAAGTTTTCATCAGAGAGACATAGGATACCCACGCACACGCACATGCACACACACGTGCACGCACATGCACACACATGCAGCCATTTAAAGTGATGCAGGCCATCTACAAGCTGTGGTTAGAGTTTGTACTCCGTTGCCAGTAGATCTGAGTTTAAATGTTAACTCTATCGACTATTAGCTGTGTGACCTGGCACAAGTCATTCGACCTTTATTAGCCTCAGTTATCTCATCCTTAAAAATGGGGATAATACTAGCATGTATGTTGGAGATTGAAATGAGTTAGATAAGAGTGTGAAAGTAAAGCTTCTATCACACTGACTGATAGACTCTAAGGGCTAAGTCACTGAACTCTTGTCAGTGTCAGAGCCTCTTCATTCAACATTGTCAGCTTCTTTGCAAAATGAGAAACCCGATGCAAGGTTTTGTCTGGATAGTCCACAGACCTTATTAAAATAAAAGTACTTTTAAAATAAGAAGTTTATAACAGAAAAGACACTTTTAAAAGAACAATCTGAACAAGAGTTCCCTTTGTACTTAAAATGATCAACATTATTAAAAAAATAATGATAGGCCTGAAAATAATGTTGAAGAAGCTTTTGAAACTTTAGGCAAAATGGCATTGGTGGAAATGCAAGTAAAAAGATAATGAAATAGTAATAGTAAAAATGAGAATAGCCAGCAACATCTTAAAACACTAAGATGTGTACCAGGTGCTGATATGCATCAATTCCCTGCATTATTCAGTCTTCCCAGCACCATTCCTTCTTTATACAGAAGAGATCGTGGCTTAAGCACTTTGTCCCAGGTCACGTGGCTAGTATGTGGAGAACCTCCCATATGCAAGCGGCCACTGAGACCCTGTGGAACAATGTCTGTGTCACCCTGACATCCCTTCCCTCTTCTGCTCCCTAAGGACTTGTCTGCAGCACAAAGAAGCAGGAACTACATATCCCAGAATGCCCTCTTCACATGCTTCAGGTTAGAACCTTGTGTGAGTATTAGTGATTTAGAAAGAGAGAAAAAGCTGTTTTTACCCAGAATACTGGAGCTGATTGCAGACAGATACACGCAGAGAAGTTGCATGTGAAGTTTGAAGCAATGTAAGGATCAGCATCTAGAGAATCACAGATCTTGGAATGCAGACACATGGGCCCAGTGAGAATTTCAGAAACATTCACTCCTCCAGCCTTTCCAGTGCATGTGCCTTGTATTAAAGCAGCTCCTACTGGGCATACATAGAAAGGCTTTTGTTTGCCTGCCCATAATCTGACTGATATAAACTGAAACACTGAGGCCCAGTCTAGGAAGTTCAATATCTTACTAGTGGGTGTCTCAGAAATAACACAGAAAATTGAAGGGAAGAAATGATCAGCAGTAGATTCTTAATGCTCAAAAATCACAATGCTTAGGTTAAAAGGCTAATGTTTAGAATGATCTCTTCATTTAAAAGAAAAACAACTAGACAATCTTTTGAGATTTTAGAATGCCAACTATTAAAAGAACATAAAAACTTGTAGAGAGGAAAAAACGTAACCATCAGGAATGCAAACTAAACTGGCTTCTACCTTCTCATCGACATCACTCACTGTATGATGTTAGAAAATGTTAGGGAAGTGAAATGAAAGATCTGAGAGAACAAGATTTCAACTTAGAATTCTTTACCCAAGCTCTAAGTCAAGGAAGAGGAAAATACAGGCATTTTCTGAAGGTAAAGACTCTACATTTTAAATTCTTCTCATGATTTTTTTAGCAAGGACTAAATCCTAGTTCACTTGACAAACTTTCTGTAGGATGTTAAGATGTTAATGTATATTCATCTTAATACCATGGACTTGCTTCCATGAATATTAGAATACGCACATACAAATATTAATTAAAAGGGATGAAGAACTTGAATGTAGGACCAGAAACTGTAAAATACCTAGAAGAAAACAGAGGTCATACAATCATTGACATCAGCCTTAGAAAATTTTTGGGAACTGGACTCCAACAGAAAAGGAAATAAAAGCCAAAAGAAACACATGGTATTGCAACAGACTAAAAAACTTTATGCTGCAAAAGAAACTACCACAAAAACAAAAAAATCAGTCTCCTGACTGAGAAACGATATTTGCTAGCACACATCTGACAAGGATTAATATCCAAAATATAGAAAGAGCTTATAAAACTCAGCAACAAAGAAAACACAATAAAAAAATGAACAGAAGATCTGAGTAGACCTTTCTCAAAAACACACATACAGATAACAAACAAGCACATGAAAAAATGTTCATCATGTGTCTCTTTTTATTAGGGAAATGCAAATCAAAACAAGATATCACCTCACATCTCTAAGAATGGCCTATCTCAAAGACAAGAAATAGCAAGTGCTGCTATGAAGATAAATGAATCTGCCTGCACTGTTTGTGGGATTGTAAATTTGTGCAGCCATTATGGAAAACCGTGTAGAGTTTCCTGGAAAAAAATTAAAAATGGATCTACTATATGATCCAGCAATTCCACTTCTGGATGTCTATACAAATATGCAAATATTAATTTTTCACAATAGCTAAGTCATGGAAACTATCCAGGTGCTCACCAACGAGTGAATGGATAGAGATATGGTGTATGTGCACAATAGAATACTATTCAGATATTAAAGAAAGAAAGATGA
Organism: Solenodon paradoxus; assembly: GCA_004363575.1. NCBI lineage: Eukaryota > Metazoa > Chordata > Mammalia > Eulipotyphla > Solenodontidae > Solenodon > Solenodon paradoxus. Next base: position 131,741 of record RJWH01003135.1, on the reverse strand, counting down.
GATTGTGCCATTTGCAACAAGATGGAAGCAAGATGGATAGAGCTTGAGGTCATTATGCTAAATGAAATGTCAGAAAGAGAAAGACAAATACTGTATGATTGCACTCATGGAGAAAGTCAAGAAACAAAGCAAACACAAACAGAAAACAGACCCTTAGACGCTGATAGCAAAATGGTGGTTCCCAAAGGGGAAGAGGGCAGCAGTACGGGGGAAGAGGTGTGGGGACAATTGGGCAGTGGCGAATGGTAACTACTACTTTGGTGGTGGGCATAGTGGGGCATATACAGTTTTCGAGAGGTGAAGCTGAACTGAATTTATAGAATATTGTAAACCAGTGTTACCGCAATATAATATATACTATAATATATGCTATAAACATATGCTATTGATCGCATAGCAAGCTTTCGCATTTATGTATATTATTTGAGAAAATGAGATCAGCAATATTTAGGTATAAAAATAGTAGAACAGTTAGCATGTGAATATAATTAAGATTGTGAAGATGGCACATGAATAATTGAAGTGTGGGAGACACTTTGCTAAATTAAATAACTTAATGCATGATCTCTTCCAGATATGTCTTTGTTTTAGAAGGAGAGACTTGAAGGACACTTTAGAGCCAAAAACAGCAATGCTGCAGCAATGGCAAAAGTATTGCCAGGGTAGAGAAGCCCAGGGGGTTTGATTTGGTGGCCCATCCCTGGAAATGGCCCCTTTTCTTTGCTTAACATCTATATTCACATCCTCCCCATGGAAACCCCTGTCTCCTTCTCCTATAAGAAAGACAGTGTGAGGACGTGGTGAATTGAGTGTTCTCTTTTCTCATTATAAAGTAAAGCATCTAAGCCCCTACCCCTGGCTCAGGTAGCTAAGGCACAGACTTTGAAAGCCATGACGTGGGCTTATGTAGGCTTAAGACCTGCAGCCAGGAGAGCAAAAAAATGATTAAAGTCACTTTGAAATAATGCATGTAGCAATCTGACTCATGTACCAATACCTTTCTATTCACTTCCTTCTGTTTCCCTCTGTTTTATAAATCTTGTTGGATTATGTCTTTCTGTGGAATCCCAATTCTTTTTTTTTTTTTTTCTCTTTTAAAGGAAGGGTATAGGCAGGAATGAAGGCGAGTAGGCAGGCAAGCAGGAAGAGAGAGGAGGAGGAAGCATCTTTATTTTATTTTTATTTAGTTGTTCACACCGTCGCTTCCCCCTGGACCCAGGATTCGAAAGCCGGGGTACATGGCCTGAGTCCTGCATAGGTGATTGATGTAAGCACTGCTCTACCAGAGCGCTCCAGAATCTCAAATCTTATTTGGAGTTTATCTAAAGAACTTCCGTGACACTTAGCTCAGTGTCTTGTGAGGGACACCGTTCCCAGCACCTTAGCATCTGTGGGCATCTGGACACACTGAGCGCCATTTCGAAGCTTACTATTGTCCCCACAGATGGCACTAGTGCTAGAGCTTTACACAGGAAAGGAACTCATTGGAAGGATTGCGGATAGTTTACAGAATGGCCAAGAAGGCCAGAGAGAAGCGTAGGAAGGCAAAACGGAGGCAAGCTGACACCCAGGGCAGAGGCTCCAGCCTTCATCTCTAAACACCTTCCTGGGTACATCCCTCCTGAAGACTCAAACTCTCAGGCAGAGGCAGCTGGAGCCCAGAGCTCTCCGGGCACTCACTCAGGAGGAAGATGTCTGGCCCTTTGGAGAGGTGGCTCCTTATTAAACATCTGACATAGGCAGGATGGGCAGGCACATAGGACAAAAGTCCATTTGCTTGATGACCTTCTGAGGTCCTCCCACAACAGCTAACTCATACTCCTCTTCATCCCCGCCTCATTTTTCTTGTTACCTGGGGCTGTTTACAAATCAAGATATTTGTGTTCAATGAATAATATTTATGCAATAGATGCTTCCTGTGCTTTCAAAGTCAGACTTTACACATGAGCTTCTCATTAAAAATGTTAGAGTTTTGGGGTTTTTTATTTTCTTTTAATGTGTAGTTCTAAATAACCTTGTACAAGGTTGAGGAGTCTTTCCTGGGAAATTCTATTGGGACATAAGTTTCCAGTTGCCTCTGAGCATTTTTCATGAAAAAAAAAAGCCATTCTGAGGATAAATTCAAAGAGATTGAATGATCTAATGTAATTAACCACCAGTGATGTAAGAAGCTCAGTTCATAAACTCTTGAAAGAGAGTTTAGCAATGATAGTGCAAAACCACTGAACTGCTTGACTCAAGAACTAAATAGATGTCTCTGGTACATTCTAGTTAAAAAAAAAATCCATGGGATGACAAAGACATCTACGTTTTAATGGTGTTTGAAAGATGATGTAGGTACACACTAAAAAGAAAAATATCAAGGGTTGATCGATAGGCTTTGCACTAAATTCTGTTTGTAAGCAGGATTTCTGTGTTTGACTGGCTCTGACTTAATGTTACCCTATTGCAATAACATTCCTCAGGTTTGTTTTAGCCTCTTTTACTTTTACAATGTTCTGCAGGGTGGGGATGTTCGATTTAATTTGCCAACCGACATTTAATTTTACAAGAATCCAGATCAAACCACCACACACACAAGAATGGCCTCATAAAGCTTTTTGGTGATTAGACTGGAGAAATCACAGCCGAACTCAAAAGTACACTGCCAGGAATTTTTTTTTTTTTTCACCTACCCCCTCCCTTATATTTTTAATGGATCAACGAAAGCTGTTTTTCTTGAACAATAGTATCCTTGTCAAAGTACTTTAAAGAACTGTTCTACCGCCCTGAAACAGCCTAATTAAAACATGAATATAGCAGAAACACCAACAGGTGCTAATCTAAAGAAGACACTTCCATCTCAGGGCAGAAATTAAAGGTGATTTTGTTTTTTTCAGTATGAACTTATTTCCCACTGGAGGGAACTCTGGGCCATTAGACATTTCTTTGCAGAGAGCCATCATTCATCTGTGAGACTTATTACAATGGGATATTCTTTTCCTCAACAGAGACTGTTATTGAAACTGCATATTATCAAGGCAGCTGTCCCATTAAGTTTTTATAAAGGATTAGAGGGTTATATGAGTCCCTAACAGCTGCACTGACGAGGATGAAACTAAGGTTCCCAAATCTATGCCTCCTGGTACAGCGAATGAAATGGCGTATTCTTTACCCAGGCAGCAAGACATTACCACGAACAGGGAAAGTCAAATTAGAAACAAAACCTCCTTCACTGGCATGCAAGGCATTGTGTGAACACAAATCATAAAAAAAACAAAGAATTCTCTAAAATGCTGCCCTTCCTCTCTAGGAATTCTCCACCTTCTCAGTAAGACAGGACACACAATTTCAAAGCATGAAATAAGGTGAAAGATTTTAATATGATTTGAGGCACTGGAATTCTGAAAGTTAGTACCTAGGTAACAGCTGAGAATCCAGGTAACTGCTATGGAAATTCAGGAGGCAAAAAAAACCTCAGGGCCAGAGGCTGAAGGGGTTGATTGACTGAGACCTCTAAGAAAAGTGCCAGGATTATCTCTACCTGTGAGGTGTTAAAGGTGCATGTGACCTAGAAGAGCATCTGCTACTCCAGTGTTTTCTAAACTTACCTGCTGCAAAGAACCATAGGAGAAACCTCCTCAAAATGAAATTCCTGCTCACTCTCTCAGCCCTGTTGAATCATATACGTGAGAGAAGACCTGAGCCCTCTCTCCCACTCATGTTTAGATCACTTAAGCTGCCTTACAGAGCCCAAGAAATGATATATTTTTCAGTGCTTCGGTGATTGTTTTCAACTGGGAAGTTTGGGTGAAATTGCTCTAAATAAACCTGGTGGTCTCAAAAAATAAAACATGAAACAACTCCCAAATGTTTAAAAAAAATGACAGAAAGGCAGATGGAGACAAAGGGTGTGTGTGTGTGTGTGTGTGTGTGTGTGTGTGTGTGTGTGTGTATAGCTAGTGTGTTTCACATAATGGACTCAAGAGTCGAGAGTAATATCTTGTACTGACTGAATTAAAAATGAAACAAAGAATTAAACAAGCTCTAACCCTCAAGCGTGCGATGACCTATTTATTACCACCTTAAGTTAATGCATTTTGCAAAGCCTCTGCTCCAGACAGGCCATGAATCTTAAAGAGTCTCTTGTGGATTGTGTAACAATACAGAGTCAAAACCCTCAGTGCCTGGGAAAAATGTCAGTGCGAAAGAGGTAAAGAGATGTTGCTGTAATGAGGTAGAAAGTTGAAATTTAAGAAAAAGGAGCTCTAAGCTGCCTCCCAGAGAATATATCCAGATGCTTATTAGATTGTGGCTGATTTGCCAAAGCATGTGAAAGAATGAAGAGTTCACAAAATAATTTTAAACTGGCTTGCAGGACCATGAAGAAAATTACTTTAAACTAGCTCAAGCCCTCAGCAAACCACAGCATCATAAACTACCATGTGGGGGATAATCTCACCATGGCAGCCTGGAGCAGATGACCTAATATATCTCCTTCCCACCCCCACCACCGTGCACTGGACTCTGCATTCCTCTCCTCGGTGGGAGAGTCTGGATGTCAGTGTGTTTCTATGTATGTGCATATTTTACGAACGAATTGCTTGTTTCTCAGCCTCCTCTCACTTTTTAGATACTGAATACTAAATACTAAAGCAGCTTAATTAAAAAGTTTATTCGGATGAAATGTTTTGACACGGAGGTTTAATTCCTGACTTTTTGAGTAAACATAGATTTAAGTACCAGAATCAGAGTTTACTAGAAACATTACGTTGGGCTGAAATCCTTTTCTAACAAGTTATTTCAAAGGTATTTTTCTCTTTAACATGGGTATTGCTTGAAAAATGCATGGCTGGACACTTTTCATGGAACTGAATCCATGGGAAGGCTGAGTCAACAGCCATGATGAAACCAAGAAAATGGTTTTAGAATCAGCTAGACATGGGATAGACAGATGCACCAAGCTGTACTTTGCTAATGAGCCTTATTCATGTGGGATCTAGGCCATTTTTACTCTGTAAGCATGACCCAGGGTACCAGCAGTAAGTCTGGAGAGTTCTCTTAAAGTTTAAGGAAGGAAAGAAAAGAGAAAACTTAGTATTTTTCAGGGCTGATTGGAATAGAAGTATAATTTCTATATATATGTGTATATATTTCTTAATAATATATAAGTGTATATTTGTGCTGTACATAAGCCTGTATCATATAAAAGACAAAGCTTGAAATGGGATAAATGACTAATTCAGATATAGATAGATAGACAGAGATAGGCAGTGAGAAATATTTGTTAGTGTCTGTATTTACTATTTGTACCACTGGAGTTTAAGAGTCTTCAAATCAGTCTTCAAAACAATCCTGTGAGGTATTAACCATTTTTCTTCCCACTTGAAAGGTACAGAAACAAGTCTCAGGTTCAGTAACATGTCCCAGGGCATACATCTTGTAAGAGATAAAGTCAGATTTGGGACCCAGATTTCTCCCTTTTTTCAAAATTTTTATTCAACATTTTATGTTGAGATAAAATATTTATTTTTAGTTCATAGCAGTGTCAGGGCTCAGGGAAAATCCTCCCTTCACCACCAGCCCATCTTCATGGGATGGAAGAACAAACAGATTAACATCTGATAGGAAAAGAGAATACATTTTAGGACACACCTACAGGGAATTTACAAGGCTGTAAATTTCGAAGGTAATGAAATGGAACAAAGACTTACATCCTGTGCTGAGACCTCAGAAAGGGGATGGGGAGGGACATCAGGGAGAGAGAAAGTGGGTGTCATATGACAAGGAGGAGTGACTTTATCTTTAATCTGAAGTAAAGAGAGATTTCCTAATTAGGACTATTCACAGAGAAACTTGCATCTGGATTAAGAATTTCCCCAATGACATTTTTCTAGAGGATTAAGGAACTACATCGCTTCTTCCATTTGAGGAAGAGTAGAAGGGAAGCCAAGTCTCTAGTGTTGAGATTGCTTTCAAAATAACCTGCTGGCCAGAGTGGGGCCTCAGCAGGAGATCCGTTCTTGGAGTTTTGGGGTGATCATGATGTTTTGAGCCCCTTCAATAGCAAAAACATGTAATTTGTAAGAAAAGGGCCTAAGGGCAGAGAATTTGCTGTATCTGTCAATCTGGAAAGGGCCATGTGAAATCCAGTTTGTTCATCCTCCCATACTGGATTTACCATAGCTATAATACTTCTGCAAAAGAATCTGAGGAAAGACCTTGCCAGGCAGGGTCCACTCCCACTAGGTCAGGGTTTGATGCCCAGAGCACATCTTGCCTTCATCTGTGTGTTGCTAACCCATGCTCGTGACATACTCTTCAGAAGGTCTGCCATGAATTAAAGTAAGACCAGAGAGCAACAAGAAGTGCTGAGCAAAATTCTTTTGAAACTCAAAAAAAAAAAATTTTTTTCTGGCAACAGAAATGATGTTTATATGTTTTAATCCCTATTTTTCCTTATTTGGAGATGTAAAATGGGCCCCAGAGACCCCTCCAATCACAGCTTTATGCTGGTAAAACTTGGTGAAGATTAAAATGACCTTGTATCCCAAAGATGCTAATGACGGGTCACATCAATAATCATATTTTCTATTTTCTGGCAAAGCTCAAAAAAATTTCCCACTATTTTTCAATTAGGAAAAGCAGCCTCTCGGAGAACAAGAAAGATTCTTGTAACTCGCAAACTTGGAGTCCCTTTTATTGAAAGTTCTGCTGACACGGTTCTTAGAAGGCAAATTTTTGTTGAACTGTGGACCCATTTTACATGGGCCTCTGGAGAACAAAGGGACGAAAGGGAAGAAAGTTTTTTCCATTTTCTTGTTTCTGCCATGTGCATTCAGTTTTCATTTTCCCAGCCAGGAATGTGGAACCGGTGAAATTCAGAGGCAGAATCTGAATCAGAGCTTCCATTGAAAAATGGAAGCAATGATTTCCCCCATTTTAACTGCCTAGTTTCACTCACTGTCATAAATTCTAGGAGCAGAGGTGGAAGAAGAGAGTTGGACAGGGCCCCTCTTGGCTCTTTTGAAGCAGATTTCGGAACCTTTAAAACACGTTTGGGAAGCAGCAACCACTTCTGAGATTGAGCAGTTCAACCTAGAACCACAGTTTGGCTACATGTTGGGCCTTGGGCTTCCAAGCGCAGTCCGGAAAGAATTTAAGAGATGCTCCTGTTGGCAACAGACAAAGTTTACTGAAGGAAAGGGCACAGAGACAAGAGAAGCGGTCTCCTGTGGGCAGTAAGGCTGCTATCTGCATTGGCTAGGGTGAGGGTCTTTTGTATCCTAAGAATGAAATCTCCCAGGCATGTATCCCATAATAGCTGTGTTTCTTCTCTGCTATCTGCTTGGTTGTTAGCACTTCTTCACATTCTTACAGTTAGGGGTTGACTAGATGTCCTGTCCTCCCATCCTCCCTCTATACTTGCCTTTCCTTTTCAGCCTCACTACGTTAGCTAACCCTCATCAGTTTTATTCAACTTTATTTTAAACTTTGGGTTTGAAGGATAACTTGAAGTTAATCATCCAGACCAGAAAATGTGCATGTGTTTCCGAAAACAGAAGTGGGCTGTTGCGGACACGTGGGAGAGGATAAAGTTCAGTCTCCTCCATGCACAACAGAGACACAGACTGGAACAGAGACTGTGGATGAAATTTATCACATAGGATGAGATGCAAGCAAATCCTTCATCCTAAAAAGGACAGAAACCCAGAAGGGAACGACTGGGGAGAATGAGTCATGAGCAGCTGTTAAAAGCCTAGACTTCTTGTCTGGATTTAACTCTCTCCTTTGTCTACCCCCAGAGGCCAGTGGTTCTCAACTTTAGCTGCAGCAGAATCAGCGCCTGGGCTGGTTCAAATCCGGGTGGCAGTGCCCCACCCTCAGTGTTTCTGATTCCTTGCTTGTGAGTGGATCCCAGAGGATTTGTGTTTCTCCCAAGTTCCCTGGTGAGGCTGCTTGTCCCGGACATGAGCTCTAAGAATTGCTGCTCTAGGGAATGCGGTTTCCAGAATGGAACCCGAGACCACGTCCAGTTTATTTACCTGGAAAACCAGTGCAACATTAAAAAAAAATGGATCCTTCCATGTTAACTGGAAAGGGACAGAGTGAACAGATAGGATGGGACCTCAAAGGAACACACTTTATCAACCGTCAGATGCCCCTAGCCAAGTGGGCGCAGTTGGCCTGTCCAGGGAAGAGGCAGGATGTGGTATCAGTTCACTGGTGCCAGACTAGACATAAGTTCAAACTCGAATCTACCACTTAAGGTTATGAACTCATTCAAGTCAATCACTTTGTTTTTAATTTGTAGTTTCCTCAAATATAAAATGGGATGGTGTGGACACCATTGATTTCCAGTTATGAAGATTAAAGGAGATGTTTAGAAACTTTAACACTGTGGCTTTAGTAAATGCTAGATAGGAGAACTGTCAATAATAATGTAAGTGTACCCTACTGGCTCAGGTGGTTAAGCCCCTACCTGGGGTACTATCCATATATAGTCCAAGGACCTAGGTTCGAGTCCAGGGATCAGGAGGAACAACTAAAATGAATAACTAATACATAAAGCACTTCTTCCTCTTCCCTCTTCTTACCTACTACCTGCCTGCCTTCATTCCTGCCTGTGTCCTTCCTCTTAAAAAAAAATAAAAATAAGATAGCATATTATCTAGCCAATATGTATATCATTTTCAGTACTCTCAATAAATGTCCAGGTGTTTGTCTCATCTTAAAATATTAGAAACTGAGGCACTGAGAGGTTAGCACTTTGCCCAAGGGTGTCATGGGGAACGCTCTGAAATTACATGGCCTGGCAGCTCTTAGCATCATTCTGTACACGGTCATCTAAGTGTGACCTGTTTAGACCTTTGGGACTGCCTTCCCCGAGAACCTGGTCACACTCCTCCGGATTAAAGGAGGAGGTATTATTTTTTCAGACCCTCCTGGAGTCTTGCTCAGCCTTTTTTGGCCCACATACTGTTGTATGTAGTTTGTGTCTGAAATGGAAAATTTCTGTAACACAATACTCAGTTCAGATCCCCACAGACTCTCAAGTCTTTTTTTTTTTTTTTTGGTTTGGGTTAAAATATGACTTCATGTGCAAAATGAAGTCTCTTTTCCCAGTAATCTCAGCAGATTCATAAACATTACAGATTCAAACCCCCCTGGTTCCTGAGAATTCCAAAGAATTCGTTTCACTTTTCTGAAAAAGGAGAGTAATAATGATGAAGAAGAAAGAAGAGAAATGAAAACATTGGGACTACCTGCCCAGAGGCTGCAGGATGTGCAGCTGAGATCTCTCCTGCCCACCTCCCCCAGCACTTTGTGATTCCCGGCATTCTGACAGCTACCCCAAGGCAGGAGAGGGAGGCCAGGCTACTACTATTATTATTGCTACATCTTCCTAACAGCCAGAAAAAGAGCAGGCAGGTCTATATTTGTTCAAGCAAGCATAACGCCGAAATAGGAAAGAGGCATCAGACGTCATGAATTACTCCTTAAGTCGCATGACATTGGGTGCTTAGCAGTCTTTTTGAAATCCAGTATTGTATTGATAAAATGGAAATAATAACACCACCTCATGGATTTTGGTGGGACAATCCAATGAAGTTATCAGCCAGTCTTACGAACCATGAAGGAAGCCCACTAACTCCTGAAAACAAGTCTGACCACCCTACAGATCAAACAGCTAACTAAATTAATCCCAACATCCAAGATTCTTACAAAATCGAGAGAGAGAGAGAGAGAGAGAGAGAGAGAGAGAGAGAGAGAGAGAGAGAGAGAGAGAGAGAGTCAGAGTACCAGGCAAAATGCATAGTCTTCTATGCATTTTCCTTTGCTGTTTGAATGTATAAAGTACTCATGACTCCTATCCGCATCTGGCCTCCCTTCTTCATCAATGACATTTTTTGTTTTGAGGTATGTATGTTGATATGGAATTTGTCCAAGGTTCATAATTAAACAATCATGAAAGTATACCCCAGACCTTCAGATTTTAGCCTCCTAATATTATAAAAATTTGTAGTGAAATGAAGGTACCTGGGGCATCACAGGAAGTGCACAGTGGGACTCAGTTCCTAGGGCACTCTTCCTACCATAGTGTATTAAAACCATGCTCCAGGGCGCACCCTGGTGGCTCAGTCAGTGAGACTAAGGTGCTGATCATGTGAAGCCCAAAGACCCAGGTTGGAGACCCGGAGCCAGAGAGCTCCATCCCCACCCTGAAAATAACTGTTGTCCCAGAGGGGTTGTCCAGAACACGATAGAATGGGCACCCCTGAAGTTGTGCAGCAAAACCCAGGAAATAAGGCCCACGCTTGGACTCTTATCTCTCTTCTCTTTCTTAAATCAGACTCTCTCTTCCAAGTCTTAATTTATACTTGCTGAGTGAGAACAATCTAATCCCCCAGAGATATAATTACGACGAGAAATCTCAAAGTCTCCAATCCTGGGAGTTGAAAGATCTACACAAGTCATCAGGCCAGTGTTCTCCAGTGCCCCAAGGAAACATGTCAGAGCAAGTATGAATTGCCTTTTGTCAACAGGAAGAGTGTTAGTCTTCCACAATCTCACCTTCTTATGGAAGGAGTGTGGAGAACAGGCAGATGTGAAGCACCCTTCACCCTTGGCTGACTCCACCAGGCCCTGCGCTTGAAGCACCTTCAGATGACTAATGTTTTTCCTGAAGAGGTGGGAGAAAGTCATGCTGGTACTCAAGATGCCAAGGACGAAAAACATGGATGAACCCAACCACCAGGGGAAGGAGGTCATGGAAAGTCATGACTCCAGGATTCCTAAGCAGGCAGCTCTTCTTTTGATTTTAGACTTTCTCTACCCCCCACCTCAGTCATTTCTTCCACAATAGTATCATTGAAAGAGCACTTTAGAGAGAAAAGCCATCCGCAAAATGATCTCATTCAAAGACCCTCGGTTTTCACATGAGGAAATGAGTCTAGATGTCAGACAACACAAAGCACCCAGGAAAGGTGATTGATCCAGACATCACTTACACGTTCAGCTGCTTTAAAAAGGAGAGACAAATGTACTCATGTTAGAGTAAATGCTTTTTTAACTCTATTACACAGATAAAGAAGCTGCAGCTCAAAAGAAAAGGACGGTTCGTCTTCTTTCCCGGTTCTTAAACTTCTCTGCTGGCTTGGAAATCTATGGAAACATCAAGACTTGACCACAGTCAGCCTATGTCATCATAGCAGGCAGTGCTTGAGCATTGAAGCTAAGAGGTAGGTAGAAGACACGATCCCATTCTTTGGATCTTAAAGTAGAAAAAGAAAAATCAATCTCCAATCAATAATGCAGAATTTGCTTTAACACTTCATTATTGTCATTTCTTCCTCCACACACACACACACTCACTACAAATGGAAGTCAAATGGAATCTGAACACTGTGATGACACAGATCATCTTTCTCAATTTCAAATTTTCTACTTCTGTAAAGATCATTTGTCTTTCTCATCGTGTCGTTGTATGGATCAAGCAAAATAATCAACTATTAACTGCTTTGTAAACCATGAAACAGTGACTCTTAAATAATTTAGCTAAAAAAACCTTAAGAATTTGATGAATGCTGAAAGACTCACCAAAAGTCACACACACACACACACACACACACACACACACACACACACACACATATATATATATTTACAAAGATTTGTGCATAATTTCAGAGGATTCCCAAACCCTATGAAGAGCCCAGCTTTGCACCTGTTCTAAAAGTGCTTACTACGTATGAAGGTGCCAGCCTGGACAAATGCAGTATTTTCTCAAGTGAGCATAAACTAGAATGAGACATTCATTTATCTGATAAACTCTTACTGAGTCCCACAAGTACTGGGACTTTCAGGGGCACAGATACCCTTATCTTCTAGGAGTTAACAATCTAAAAGGAGTATTAAAGCCAAAGAGTCCCTGAACCTTCATTATTTCAACTCAGAAGGCCACCTCACTGTGGCATCTGGCCGCAAAGTCCCTGTCTGGTTACTCTGCCCAGGGAGAGGGAGTGTGGTCACCTCTGATTTGAGACAGGAAGCTCATGTACTTAAACGTAAAGGGTTTTTCCCAGGTCAAGATGTTCTTTCTCCCAGGACTTGATGTGGCAGAGGTGTGGGTGCAGACAAGCAAACAGAAGTGGTGTTCAGCTTTGGGTGAAATACTGCTCACAGTCAAGGGTTCACTGCTCTGAACCTCTCATCCTAGGGAAAGGGCATCTGTAAATATTTGTCGTTCTTCCGCATTCCTCTAAGTCTGCCTCTTGTGAATTGTTATGGTCAACCATCAAATCAAATATTTCTAGTGACATAACTCAGAAGGGGAAACAGGCATTTTCACTGTAAACAAGGGTGTTTTTGTTTTGTTTGCTTTAATTCCTCCAATCCCATGTTTAAATCACTCCACTACTTTCTAGTTTGGGAAAAGCCTAAAATCATATTTTTCTTACCTGAAAATTAGGATAATGTATGTGAATTCCACACTTTGGTGTTGTGAGATCAGATGAGTTTTTTCTCATTTCAGGTGCCTGGCATTTAGTGAAATCCAAATGGTTGCCAATTGTGATGACCATGAGTCCACTCTCAACAGCTATGTCCTTTGCCATTATCAGTGGGTCATTGGTTTTACCAGCAATAATTTCCTTGATTGTAACTGCTATTCTCCAAAGTGTCATTTCTTAAAAATACAACTGTTACATTTGTCTGTAAGCATGTTAAGTTTTGTGTTGAGCTGGGCTTGATTGTCTGTGGTCCGGATTGAGCCATTGATAAGCTGGGTGGTCTTGGGGAAGCAGGTGGAGTTTGGTAATGACTGACAGTCCATCCTCATGGGTGAAGCCTGGTAGCTAAATTAGAGAGGGAGAGTCAGAAAGGTAAATTATTGCTCTAAATTTGGAGTACCCAACAGGAAATCTGGAAAAAGCAAGAGTAGAGAAAACAATTGGGTGCATTGCCTTCAGCTAGAAAGGACTTAGTGGTTAAGGTGTGTTAATCTTTGACCCTGGCAAATGATTGCATTGCATATTTGTCCAGGCAAATGATTGCATTGAGTGTTAGATGATTTTGACTAGCAACTTGTTTTCAGGAATAAAAAATTCCATATGGAACAAAACTAGGAACAGCCTGGTGGTATTTTTTTTTAAAAAAAAGGCATCTTTATTATTGTGACTTTTTAGTTGTTCACACTGGTTGTTCTCTCCACCCTACTCGCTCCCCGACCTAGGACTGGAAGCCGGGGGTGTGTGACCTGTGCTTCTTCAGAGGCGACTGACCTAACTGCTCCTCCACCGGGACGTGCCAGACTGACGTTCTTTGCAGCAGCATGGATCAACCTAAAGAGAGTTATGCTTAGTGAGATGAGTCAGAAGGAGAGAGGCATTATGTATGATAAGTGAGGACTGAACACATCAAACACAAATAGACTTTCGTCATCAGTCAATAAAAGCACATCAGTGGTTGCGGGGAGAGAAGGGTGAAGGCCGGGCAGGTTGGGTAGAGGGGTCAGTTGTATAGTGAAGAAATGAAATGGATAATGTTCAGAGGTGGGCTTACTCTAATGTACATCTTAAAACTATATATGTTTATGATGCAGTGCTTCTTCAAGAAAATTAATTTAAATGTAAGAAAAACTACGCTGATGGTATGAGGCATTTGTAGGGGAAGATAATACCAGAAGACAGTTGGGGAGCGATGGTCCTGTAAACATGACCCCAAAGAGAACTTCTTTTCTCTCTTAGACTAAACCCTAGACATGAATGAAAGAAAGGAATGTGAGCAGCCGCAAGAATTCAGGGACAGTGGGGGAAGCTCTGCAGAGCAGGATGTCTGCCCATCAGCTGGCCAGTCAGTGCCTCCCCCACACCCTCTGATCTGTCCACAGAGACAGTCACCACCACAGCGATGTAAATGAAGAAAGGCCCATAGTTCTGCCAGGGATGTAAATGTCTTCCCGCGGGCTCTCATCACCCAAATCCACCCACACTCCTGGAGTTCACTCAACTTTGCCAGATGTCTAGGGGACCTATGTGTAGAGTTACTCTGAGACAATACTGAGACTTGTGTCTGGAACACTTCAGTGGACCATCCAACCACCTCCCACTCTCACTTTTTGCCAAGGGGAGAGATTCAAAAGCACCCAAAGGGTCCTCTGGCCACCAATGAGCCATTTCTCAAGTCTTTCATTTGTGAGCCAATGAAAACAACATCTCTGGTGAACTGCTGCCTCCCTTTCTCCTCTGACCTGTGTCGGACACATGGCCGTGAGTTTGCCAGCTGGATATTGTTAGTGTGGAGTCACATTTAACAGCGTTTTTATTTATGGTCTAAGTTATCATTAGTTATCCTGTGGGCTTGAGTGGTGTTTAGTGCAGAACTGACCTCATACTGGTGTGTGGCAGGCTGCGTGTTTGGATGAGTTGATTATGGAGTACAGAAGAATGTGTCCCCTCCAAGTTCCTTTACCAAGCACAGAGGCAGAAAAGAGAGGGGGAAGGCCAACCCAGATTATTAGAAGGAAGCCCAGTGCCCAAAAGAACACTTTCTTTCCCTTCGTTCTACATCCCCACTCAACTATGCTCAGACAACATCCTCTCCTGCTATTCTGACACCCAGAGACTGTGAAGACAAGCTCTTCTATCTCTCAAGTCTCTGCCAATCACCTATTCATCACCTCAATCTGAGCACTTTGTATTTGAGATCAAGCTTTATTTGGAGTCTCATCAACACATTCCCACTAAGAGCACCCAGGACTAAGGAGCTAACTAAGTACCTTCAATCTCAGGAGTGAGGGATGTTAGCCAGTTAGATTTCTTCATCTCCAAGGTCGCCTAGGCAAAAAAAAAAAAAAAAGTACACTTTGGAAATGGTAGATCACACTCTTGGCTTGGTGTGTGTGATAGTTTGTCTCCAACCCGTTGCTTTATAAAGTTTTGTGGTCCATTCACTCTGTTCCATTCCATGGCTCCACTGGATGATCTTAAGCGTTTGGGCAGATGGATATGCAAATTGCAGAAACATTCATTGTCTAGGCAGACGGAGT
Organism: Solenodon paradoxus; assembly: GCA_004363575.1. Classification (NCBI taxonomy): domain Eukaryota; kingdom Metazoa; phylum Chordata; class Mammalia; order Eulipotyphla; family Solenodontidae; genus Solenodon; species Solenodon paradoxus. The sequence goes on along the minus strand of RJWH01003135.1, from coordinate 116,713 downwards.
CAGACGCCGCTAGGTTGGTGATAGGTGACTCGTGATTGCCACGAGTGTCTTAACAATTGAGAAGAAGCAGATCAACGAACCTGGAGAAGCTGTTGTGGCTCTCTTCTGACTTCACAACATTTGTTTCACTTCCCCGGATTCCTGTGTCATGTTTTAGAAAAACGAGCAGAATCATCAATTCCTAACCGGAAAGCTGAGGTAATGAGAATGGCAGACCAGAGCCACAGAGCTGGGGATCACCAACTGCACCCAGAAACACATGCTTCCTTCAGGAGACGCTGCTTTCTTGGGAAAAGGTTCTCATGACATCATCAGTGTATTTTTCCAGATACCAGGCTCCCAGGGGCGTAGAAACTCTGGGGAAACATTTATCAGCCCTAAGCAAGCCGCGTATATCTTTGCTGGCTCATTACTTTGTCTCCTGTTTTCCTGTGCATGTGCCTGCATGTGCTCTTTTCCTTGGAGATTACCAATTAGTAATACTTGCCCACTTTACTTTGACATTTATATATTACTATTTTTAATGCAGACATGAAGTGGCTGTCCTCTGAGCATCTGTGAGTTTCATTCTACTCTTTTTTTTCCAGAATAACAGTTCTCTTAGCTTGGACACACAGGCACACACGGACACACACACACACACACGGACACACACAAACACAAACACACACACACTAGGAGTAAGAGTACAGAAACTGCGTTTGGGGAAATCTTGCGTAGTGTACAAAATATTTTAATGTATGTTATCAGTGGAATACTATGAAGAGCTCGTCTTACCTACACATTTCACAAATGGAGAAGGTATTCAGAGATATGAAGGGAACTGCTGATCTGATCACAGGATGCCTACATCGCACAGATGGAATTGGAAGTCCAAAGTCAAACTCCCAGCTCGGGAACTTGTGTGTAGGTGGTGTTAGACTCCTCTTGGAGGCCGTAATGAAAACCCTGGTCCCAGCAGGCTGGTCAAGGACTTGATGGCTGTACAAGCAGAGCATGACCCACAGTCAAGCAGTAATTGGTACAAAGCCAGTAAGCAGAGAGGAGACTGCTGAGTCTACGACTCATGATGGTGTCCAGACCCTCCTGCCCAGCGCTCGTCACGTGCGGTGTGAGGTGGTCCTGGGAATGATGGTGCATCTGGTACCATTCAACCCGCGTAGATGGGCTCTTAGCAACCACCACCTGAGAAAGAAGATGCTGGGCCTCAGGAAATGTTCTTGTTTCCTCGGACTCTGTAACAAATACCACAAACTCAGAAGCTTAGCACAACAGAAATGTACTGTCTCACTCTTTTAGAGGCTATTATTTCAAGATCAAGCTGCAGGGAGACTTGGTTTCTTCGGAGGATTATGAGGAAGAACTTGTCCTTTTCTGTCTTCTTGGCTTCTGCTGGTGCGCTGGTAACCTGGGGTGCTCCTGCATTACCCCAATCTCTACCTGCGTCCCTATTGCCATTCTCTCTGAGTGGACGTCTATCTCTGTGTTCAAATTTCCCGGTAAGGACACCCATCCAGTTAGATGAGACCCTAACATAATGATCTCATCTTAAACTTGACAAGGCCACATTCACAGGTCCTGGGATTAGAACCTCAGTGAACATCTTTGGGGAACATAATTCTTAGCCCATAAATTAAATGTTCCTTCTTGAAAAGCATAATCTTCTAATCCCAAAACAGTCCTCCTTGACATACTTATTTTGGTTTCATCTACCTCAAATACTGATTATCTTTTTCTAAAAAGATACATATTTTTTCTGTTAGATTCTTTTTTTTTTTTTTTTTTTTTTTTTGGAAGAAGGGAGCAGGCAGGAATGAAGGCAAATAGGCAGGCAGGCAGGGAGAGGAGAAAGAAGCATTTGTTACTTAGTTGTTCATTTTGGTTACCTCTGCTCCTGCCCAGGACCTTGACCTTGACATGGATTAAGCCCTAGCCACCAGGGCGCATGCCAATTAGGTGGGGGGTTTTTCGTTTGTTTTCTTTCACTTTTTGCCCTTTGACAAACCGGTCCTTTGATTTTAATGTAGTCTGCATTCCAGTTCTCCCCGCCCCAAAAGATAAATGATGTAGTAAAATATGGTACTCTCATTATGAGAAAGTATTATTTCACTCTCATGAAGGTTTATTCATGTTACCAACAACACATAAAATACTTTAAAAGCCTCAAACTCTATACTATTGTTATCCTCATTATTCTAAAGGAAAGATTTCGGCGTCCCACTCCAAGGAGACCGTGATCAGAGGAAAGCCTTCTCTAATGTGATATTGGAAAAGTTCTATAAGCTTTAAATAAAAAATAAACTTACATCAGAAATATCAAATTAAATCTCATTTCCAGAAGGATTTAATTTTATATTTCTGACTTATTTAAAAAAAAAAAAAATTATTGGCATGCCCTGGTGAGTAGTGGTTAAGTCAGCTGCCTCCAAAGGAGCAGAGTCCACATACATCTCCAGGACCTGGATTCGTGTCCTGGGTCTGGGCAAATAACCAATGTGAACCTAATACACATAAAATAAAATGCTGCTTCCTCCTCCATCTTTCTGCCTGCCTGCCTCCGCCTTCATTCCTGCCTGCACCTCTTCTTTAAAACATAATAAGTTAAATAATTTTTACACTTTCTGTGTTAAGAGAGAGTTGTTGTTTTTTTAAGTTGGCAAGAGTGAAGGAGTAAGAAGGAAGAGAAGAGGCAGGAGAGCAAGCCCTGAAAGGGTGGAGCATACACACAACGAAGGCTCCAGGTTTGTGGCTGTGATTTACTCCCAGCTGGATTGCTTTTTAAAGCTCTGCCAGCTGCTCTCAGATGTAGCTCAGACTAGCCATGTCCTAGCTAGACTTGGGAATGACATGCTTCTTATTAAACAAGCCCTCTCTCCTCCCAAGTCTAAGCTCTCTTTTTGTGTTTGCATTGGTGTTTTCTCAGTTCAAAATCTGAGGTATAATTTCCCGCAAAAGAACACCCAAGGAGCTTTCTTATCAAAGAGCTTGTCTTTACCTGAGAGCTGTTTGCCTTATGCCTTGGGGAAAGACAGGATTTCTATTTTCTTTTCTTTTTTTTTTTTTTTTTCCCTTAAAGAGAAGAAGGAAGGGAGAGGAGGAAGAAGCATTTTTGTTCATTGGTTTTTGTTCTTACTCCCACCCCAGGTCTCAAGCCCCCATCCTTGGGCTTTATGTGGTCTCTGCCCCAAGCACCAACTCAGTGCCTGAGCCACCAGGGCTGGTCCAGCCAGGGCTTCTTGAAGGAAACGCCTCACAGAGCCCCTTCCTGCACTTTACCAGAGACCTCACAGAACTGCACCCCCAAAACAGTCCTGGAATCCATGAAGAATGGGGTTGGGGTTTTCCCCACAGAGGAATGAGAACTCTCAGTGAGGGCACACCCCCTCTTCTATCGACTCCCAAGTCAGACTCTTCTGATTCCCGGCATAGCTTTCCTGAGGTTAAGCATTCGAAGCAAACAGTCTCTGTAAGCAGGTAGGTAGCTCCTTTTTTGTTGCAAGGCTTGAAGTTGTCAAGGTCTGAGTGAGGTCATGGGAGAAGGAGACAAGCAGCAGATTTAATGCTCTGACTACCTGACTCCGAGGGCAGTCTCAGGACCACCGTTAGGAGTCGCCTGAAAATCTTGGTTGATAAAAATTAACCAGGTTTCCCAGGCTCTGCTCCAAAACAGCATAATCAGAAATTCTTGGAGTGGGACTCCAAAATCTCACTTTTATTAACTTTCTCAGGTACTATCCATGCATTTTAAAGTAGGAGAGCTACCTCAAGGTCCAACTGTCTGTGAGGACAGATGAGAAGTGTGTGTGGACTCCAACATGCATGTGGGGGACTCATGAAAACAGATAACATCACACCAGCTTTAGCGAAAGTTGGAGCTGAGATAGAGTCTCCATGACTCCTGAGGTATCTGCACCTACACAGCACTTTCTAGAACATCTTGGGTGATCATGACCGATTGAATTTCTCTTTTGGGCAGAGACCACAGCTTATTGCCTTATGTCTTTATATCTCCCTTGCATGGCAGAGTGTCTGTTTATCAAACACCTGTTGAGTCAATAAATAAACACAACAGCTTTGCCCATCAGGAACATAGCAAACAACAAGGTTGAGATATATTCCAGAACAGGTTTAATACAAGAAGACCAGGTCCTGTTGGAACTCAAGTTTTATTTCTAAACTTCCCCAAATAGTAGCGTTTCATTGCAGTTGATGCCATGTTGTCTCGGGGTGGAAATGTTTCTATGTCCTCTTCTCACTCCTCACTGGAAATCTGGGCTGAAAGCAGGAAGCAAGGGTCGGAGCTAAACTGGCTTCATGGAAGAGAAGGTTGCTAATGGTATTTGGCTTATAGACATTCGGTATAAAGCGAGCCCCCCCTTTAGCCAAGATGGAGGAGCAGCTGTCCGTGACCATGTGGTGTACCTTGTACATTGCTGATCCAGTGCCTGGAACAACAGACTAGAAGGCCGGTGCCTGGGACAACACCTCCACCGTGGATGGCCCCTGCTTCTCTTCTGAGTGGTCTTGTCACTCTCAGGAGGGTCCGTGGGAGGTTTCTGCAGCAGAAACAAATGTCACCTATTTCACAACAGTATTTCTCCTAACTTGCACTTGAGCTGCGTGGTAACCTCCAGTGGGCGCCTCTTCAGACATCTGGTTTAAGGAAATGATAAAATCCAAACGAACAAACAAATATGGCCCTCCGTCCTGGTGAGCAGGAACACTGCTGTGTCCAGGAGACCGATGGAGATCAGACAGGGCCGTGGTGGGCATGGAAGCCCTGAGTGGGCCACCACATCTGCTTTGAGATGAGCTTCTGAAGAAGTGCCAGGCTGGAAAGGAGAGAAGAAGAAAGCAAGGGTCCTGGGCTCACCAGGCTTGGGGTGGCTTTCAGGATGTTTTTGATTTTGGTTTTGATTTTGTTTTCCACCTTTAAAAGGAAAAACAAAAAACCCAAAAGCAAGCTGACTTGAAATGATTTCAGTCATGTGTATATCCTCATTCTGGTTCATTCTTTATCATGTCAACTCTTTTTTTTTTTTTTTTTTTTTTTTAAGTATAGGCAAGAATGAAGACAAGTAGGCAAACAGGCAGGATAAGAGAGGAGGAAGAAGCATTTATTTTATTTCCATTGTAGTTGTTCACACTGGTTGTTCTCCATCCAGACCCAGACTCAAACCCAGGAGCATGTGGCCTGCGTCCCTCCCAGGTGACAGACCCCACCACTACTCCACCAGGGTGCTCCCATGTTAACTTCCTGTGACTTCAAAGAACACTGTCAAGTTACCAGCCCAAACGTCAGGGTGTTTCATTATATAAACAAAGAGTTTTACTAGACTTACCCAAGAGAAATATTTTCATTCTCCAGCTCTTTTATCAACGCCACAGTACGGGTATGGTTCCACCCTCCTGCTCAGCTCCCCTCTGTGCTTCTGAAAAACTAAACAGGAGTGTCGTGGGCATGAAAATCCATCCATAGATCAGTTTCTGCTGGCATCTGATGTGAGGACATACCGTAGGGAATGAGTTGCTGAAACAGGGGGATCGAGTTAAGATTTTTATTTAAGAGCATTGTGTGTGATATAAAGCAATGATGAGGGCTTGATCATAAGAGTTCCCCAAAATGATGACGCATCCTAACTCTCAGTTATTGAGCGTTGATTCTACATTGCTGGGACAGTTCTGGTGGTTTTATAGATGTGCCATCCTCCTAACAACCTGATGAGTAGATCTGTTGTCATTACCATCATCATCACCACCACCACCAACAGCAGAAGCGCATTATCATAATCATCATTTATATGAAAACCATCCTTTCATGAAACCATGGCGCAGTCACATCAAAGACAGATGACTTAGTCTACCGTTTTGCCAGATGCATGTTGATCCACACCCTTAGAAAACAAATGTCAAGAATCTAGGTCTAATCCATTCAGTTGAGACAATGTTGTCCCCTCAGTTAAAATGGTGAACAACCCTGGAAGAACATGGCAGCTGGGCATAGAGATGTTAATTTAGAAAGACCAGGGCATCGAGACGTAGGACTGCATGATGCCAAGTGAGTGCTGAAGGAGGCATCTGAATTTGATCTCCATCAAAGCACTCTGGCAGAAGAAAAAGGACGCCGAAAGGGACTTACAGACTCAAATGATGGCTCATCGATATTTCTGGCAACCTCTCCCGACCTTCTTCTACTGGTTCATTTTCTACATATCATGCAATTTCTGTGCGTGGGATCTCATTTATCTTGAAGGTAGCCTCGTCTAAGCAAGAAGTGCTACGTTATAAAACTAAATAGAATGAAATTCGACCCAAGGAATAATTCCTTTAGCTATTCTTTTCTCTAGTTAATATATGAGCAGAATTTTGAAATATTCTTTTTCCGGTGCATGTTCAGAAATCTGTAATTTATTACTGTGCTAACTTATGGGAGCCAGAATTTGTACTGAATTTGTGGAAACGGGCAGTCGTTTCTCAAAGAAGGTGTTTAAATATGTCCCACTGCTTTGTTATAAAATTAGCCCTGAAGATTTCCCAGATCTCCTAGTGCAGCATTTGGAACTTTCTTTGTTCTTTTTCAGAGATAATGAGCTTCCCCTCAGCAGTGTGTTAAGTTAGCAGAGTCTTAAGCAGAGTGGAAGAGCACAGAGTAAGTTCCTGGACAATGTTCTTTCGAATAGCTCAACTAAGAAACCCTGGTGACTGCCATCTCAGATGGAGCTCTTCAAGAGTCCGTCCTATTGAAGAGTCAGTCCTATTTAAATGTGGGCTGGGGAAGTACCCATAAAATTTGGAGTATAGCCACATCTGGACAAGAATTCCCTTTATATAAACTTTCCTCTGTCCTGGTCTGTCTCTCTGTCAATTAAGTGAAACTGGGGAGGGGAGGAGAGAGGGAGGAGGAAAAGGAGGAAGATGGAAAAGCAAAATCTCTTTAGTACAGCGCCCTGAGGGCAACGTTTCAGTTTATGGAATGTCCCTTTCTGCCTCTTACAACATATTTCCAAAGTATGTATCATCTTGATATATCTTTTGTAAACTGAATATTGATGTGATCTCCGAGTGTACATTCCTACCATGTATGCTTCATCTTCCAAGTGGATCCAACTGAGATGGTCCAATTGGGAAGTCCAGTTTCCTGAGGGCAAATCTTTCCCTGCCAAAATGCTGACGCAACTGCACTCTATCTTAAAAAAACAGGGAAATGTGAAGGAAGGAATTTGTCATGATTCATACACCTGGATTTGAAACTTGAAATGCTGCAGAAGAGTAGTTACAGCTCAGCCCTGATGTTAAGTAGCAACTCACCTTCCCTTAGTCATGGGGGAGGTTAATAGAAGGCATTTCCTTGAGATTTGGCAACTGGCCCTGGAGCCAGTGGTAATTATTATGCTTGCTCCTTTCTAATCTTTCTCAGGTGGAGAAGATAGAAATGCATTCTACCCAAGGATGCTTAGATAGAAGACACTTAAGCATATTGCTAAGGAGAGAGAAGATGGATTTTGAGCCCGAAGGAGCCTTGTCAAGCTAAGAAAATATCAGATATCTGTAGTTTCCCAACCAAAGGAATAAAAGCCACCAAACAACACAAAGCAGAGAAGACAGAAAGCTAAATCAAGAGGCAGTCATGTGAATGATACAGGAGGCCCAGACAGAAGGATTCTGACCAGACAGCAGCATTATTCACCACAGAAGTTCTCAGAAAAGGAGTCCTCAATGGAGAGAGTGGGCTTTGCTCATATAGATATCTCTGCTCCACAGCCATAGTAAGGAATGAATTACTGAAATTGAACCAGTATGATTTCCTAAATAAGAATTAGTGCTTTCTTTGCTTTTCTCCTTTTTTTTCTTATAAGACATCCAAAACATACAAAATGTAATTTGAAGTTAATATCCTCTCTCAAATTTAGAATTTATGGTATTCCTTCTCTTTTGTTTTCTAACAAAGGGACATTGAGTACATTATTGTAAATAAGACCACTCCTCTTTCACATGTGAATATTTAGAAGAACAAAAAGACCAAAGGCTCTTTGGTTCCAGATTACTAGAAACAGTGCTTTCATTCGCTTCTCATCTTTATGTGATTTCCTTTCATTATGCACTGCGTTATTTTTCTTCAAAAGGATGTTGGCTTGTGGTAACCCCCGTATGCATCATATTCTCAAGTTGTTTGATGCCATCTGTTTAACAGAATAAAAAAGAATTAGGAATCCTATCATGTCAGCTGAATTTTATCTGATCCTCCTCCAAAGAAATATATGGCACGATTCTCCTCAGCAAAAGTCATGGGTTCTAAATTCTTCAGCTGGTTTCAGATGGGAAACATGTGTTTTACCCCTGTATAGATTCTATATGTTCTTCTACACCATTCTCCTCCCTTTTTCTTGGTAAACAGACTGGCTTCTGGCAAATCCAGGCTACTTGACAAACCCTAGAAAATATGTTTTATAAACATAGGTGTCAGCAGAATCTTGTGGGAGCTCTAGACCATCACATAACCAAATTGCTTCCTTGAGGGAGTCATATAACCTCTCATTTTGAAAATAAATAAACTGCTATGGGTTGAATTATGTCCCCCAAAATTCTTGTGTTTCAATCCTAACTCCCAGTAATCCTGAATGTGACCTTATTTAAAAATATGAGTTTAACAAAGGGATTGATTTAAAATGAGGCTCTTAGGGTGGGCCTAATCCAGTATGACTGATGTCCCTATAGAAGAGGAGCACTTTACACACTGACATTCGTACAGAGAATGCCATGTGAGCATGAAGATGGTCACCTTGTAGGTGCCAAGGAGGGATGGGTGGAATGGATCCTTCCCTCATAGCCCTCAGAAGGAATCAGCGTTGCCAACATTTTCATTGCAAACTTCTTGCCTCCAGAATTCTGAGCCAATAAACGCCTCTTCTTGAAATCACTCAGTTTTGGGGTCTTTGTTATGAGAGTCCTAAAAAGCAAAAATAGATCCACTTTACAAAGTTGTATTAAAGATTACAGAAAATATGTCAAATGTCCCACCCAGATTCAGGGCTAAAACTGCCCCTCCTAGAATATTGAACTCCAGCACAATATGAGTCAACCTGGATAGCAATTCATGCCCATATGTCACGCATACTTGCTCAAGTCCAGAATTTTACACCAAGAAACACAAGCTCTGCATTCAAAGCTCTAATTAAGCTTTCCCAGAACTCTCATCTCATAGAGATTATTCAGGTAGGATGATGATGAACCGAAGCAGACTGCAACTTTGATGGCGGGAGGATGCAGCCAATTGTACCAATGACAGAAATAGAGATCCTCTATTCTGCTGAGCTTTTTTTTTTTTTTTAATGTGAGTCTATTAAGTGAGTATTAATCAAGGATCGTCTGCGGGTCTTCACAAGTAGGCCGTCTTCTTCCACAGCACACAGAATCTTGGTTTTCCTCCTTAGTCCAGCACAGAAGCTGTACACAGAACAGATACTTAGTATGTTTTGTATCAATATGCTCAAATGATTGAATGAATGAATGAATGAATGAATGAATGGCTTCATTCTTTATATTTGCTTAGTTACTTAGAATCTTCCCATTGGCATTCTATCACCATCATAATCTAGGGAATTTGCTTTGAGGTCGTTTTCAGTTTTTATAATTCAAGCTAACAGCCTTTTGGCTCAGAGTAAGTGATATCACAGGCAAAGAAAAATCTAACTGCTAAAGATAAAAATCAAAATAGAACTTCTTTGCTAATTTCTGAAGAACTCTAGAGGGGATCTATTGACCTGGGTAATCGCTGCTGTAAAAGCTGAACTGTGCTCTCTGAACTCTCTCCACCTGCCGTCCTCATGCCCAAGAACAGCTCCCCAACCTATTTTTCCTTGCCCAAAAAAACACCTTCACACTCTAAGCCACTGACCTCTCCTCTTTTTCTATCTTTCTCTCTTTCTACCAAATTTTATATCAAATTCTCTATTAAAATCCTTTCCAGGCAGGGTTTCCAGAAGAGGCTTGAATATTCATGTCTTACATCCGTGCTGAACTTAATTTGGGGTTTTTATCAGAATCTCTTCACTAGCAGTGACCTCATCACCAAAGCCCATTTCTAGGATATTTTGCTTCTACTTTCTAAGTATTTTTTATCAAATGATGGTTGAGGCTCTCCTTGGTGGACATTCACAAAAAGACTGTGCTCTTGTGGATGGTAGAAATGAGTATTTGTTTTCCAAATATGATTCCATTTAAAAGCAAGAATTTTCTTCAGCCTTCTGCAATGCAGATGCATTCCTTTCTCCCCACCCACTCTCAACTCTCAAATTTTTAAGAACGGAAAGTACAATTTGGGTTGTTGTATTTGTATTTTGTTTTATTTTTTTTTAATACAGACAAGAATCCACAGAACTTTGCACGTTCTTCTCCAGTGTTTGAAATTCTCTCTTTAGTGGAGAGGAAATGCAGTCCTCTGTACTTGAAGAATGAGAGGGTAGCTGTAGGCAGAGGCAGCAATGCTTCTAGCAATAAGCTATCCCAATGGGCCATGGTGCAACCTTTTTTTTTGACTTTATCAAGCAAGGAGAGAATGACTTAGTCCTATCTCCCTCAGGCAAAAAACATTTACTCGTTTATTATTTAAAGCACAGGACAGGGTCCAAAGCCAGGGCCAAAATATGATGAAAGGACTTGAAAGAGAGAGATAAATTGTAAAGCTCAACATCATGTTTTGCATCTCAGTGATGTAGTAATAAAAGAAGGTGGAGCTAGGCGCTGACTAGCCCTTACACCTGATCACTGAGGTAAATAAGGAAGCTTCTATTAATGACCAGTCTTGGAAAGGAGCCTAGGTTCCTGGGAAAGGTCAAGCCTTGAAGTCTCCTAGGCTGGGTTCCCCAGTGCAAAATGCAAAGCAGTGGAGAAAGGAGAGGTTCTCTACGACTGCATGAGCCCCCAGGAAAGTTGGACACTCTTCGAACTCAAGTTCAAGCTATCATTGTTTTCATTGATTTTGTTAAGTTTTTGTTTTTATTATTCTCCAATCCGAATGCATTCTACCGTCCTCTTCATCTTGGTAAATCCTACTTGTCATAGTTTTTATATTTCATTTTGTTGAAGAAACATTGCATCGTGACATTATAGAGGTTTAAGGTGGGCATCACGGTAAATCGACATCTGGATATAATAAATGAAGTTCATCACCTTCCTTCCTTTTCTTTGTTCACCATGCAATTGATCTCCTCTATCCAATTTGCCTGCCTCTTCTCCCCCTTCCCTCCATGTAACACTGATTGGATTTTATTGACTAAACGCCTATTTTTATTTGATTTAGCTCATCTGTTTGCTTGTTTTCTCCATCACATATGAGTGAAATCATATGATGTCTGTTTTTCTCCTTCTGAATTTTCTCACTAATCATCAGTCCCTCGAAAAGCATCAGTCCCTCGAGTCTTATCCACGTTGTTGCAAATGGCAGGATTTTGAGAGCTAATTTTTTATTTCATTTTACACATTACATCAGACCCCTTTCCTGACCCTCACTGCTCTCCTTTAACCTAGGAAAAGTCTTGCTGGAACTTCATAGCCCTAAGTACTCATCCAACAGATGACTTGTAAGGTGGATTTAAGGTGAGATGGCTGGACAGTGTGTGTGAAAGAATTCACAAGCACGCCCTAGAGAGCATTATGAGCAAGTGATAGAAAGATTTAGTCACACTCCGAGGGAGGAGAGGGACCAGGCTCAAGGAGGAGAATGGGGATTGATGGTTAGAGATTTAGGTTTATATAAGGCTGGTTGAGGGTGGCAGTTGAATGGAATGCAGGGTGTTTTTCCAGTTTCTCACATAACTTTTCCCCTGGAACATAGGGCTTTCCATCTTTTCAGACAGTATTAGGTCCTATGTCCACTTTCCCAGGCAATTTGGGATCTTGCACTGGGATATGGCTTCCATGGGGCTGTTGCTGCTGATAACTTGTTTTGGCTGGTGATTTTCCATTGACCTTAGGCTCAAGATAGAACATTGGGTAGAATTGTTTCCTATTGTTTCTTACTCAGTCTCCCTCACACTGCTGATCCTACTTAGAGATTGCCTGTCTCTGCTCAATCGTGAATTCCATGAGTGGCAAACTCTATGACCCTCTTTTTTCTGTACCATTTTGAATGAGTGCCTTGATCTGGGGCCGGGGGGCGGGGTGCGGGGGGTGTTAGAGTTTTGATTTTGTTCTCTGTCTATTCAGAAAGGAGAGATATGTTGAAATATCCTTGTAGATGAAGTCCTCTTTTTTAGGGTTATCTATCTCTGTATTTGCCTATTATTGCGTAGTTTGCATTAGTCTTTATTTTCACCTTTGGTCCTATGTAATTCTGTCTTAGTCCATTTTCGGTGTCTGTTTTCCTTCTTGGTTTCTATCTCCTTTCTCCACCTCTGTCCCAGTGGTTATTCCAGGACAACACTTTCTAACGTTCCAAAACTCTCTGTGCTTTAAAAAATGTGAGCCTGCTTCCTTTACGTGTTTATTTCTAGAAACTGCGCTTGCGGGAGTTCTGAGGTCTGTGGCTTCAGCTTCAAGGTCATGAGAAAACCCGAGCTACTTAGAAGGAGATTCCGGGAGCCCTGCACCAAGCATGTGCCGTCCTCCAGTGGGGACTCGCGGGAGGGCCGGCAGCTGAAGCCTCTGCCTAGCATGCTCCTCCCGCAAATGGGTAGCCACAACGAGCAATTACTTCTCATAAACCTTGCTTTGAATTTACTACTATTTTTCTTGGTAGTGGCAACTTCTCTAAAAGAGCAGAGTAAAACAAGTATTGCTAGGAAGGACCCGAAGCACCAGCAGGGTCAGGAGGTAAAACAAAGCATCTCTTAAGTGTGTTTCAGACTCCAGGTTCAGTGTATTCAGAGCCAACTAGCAGATCAATCAGCCAGCAACTAGAAAGAGAAACAAGAATAACTATATATGTGCGTGCACTCCAGTGCAAGAGAAGTGTCCTTCTGATTTAGAGATTACTTGCTGATCCCTAGCAGATTCTAGAATTGAACATTAAAGAATGAATTTGTGGGCCAGTAGGTCAGAATGCCTTGCCTTGTTCCCAAAGGACTTTGCTATGATGAAATTATGTCAGGTGCGCCCTGGTGGCCTAGCCATCTAATATACCTGGGAGCATTCCCATGTGCATCCCAAGATCATGGGTTCAAGACTTAGGACCATGGGAAACAACCAGTGTGAACAACTAAATGAAAAATAAACAAAGCTCTTTCTCTTCCTCTCTCTTCCTGCCTGCTCACCTTCATTATTCCTGCCTGTACCTTTCTTAAAAAAAAAAAAAAAAAGATGAAGTTATGTCAAAGTTAAAACACATCAGGTGAACCCCCAAGTGGGGAATTTAATTTTTATTTCAGTAAGGTGCTTGACAAAGTTTGTTATTATAGCATTAAGAATCAAAAAGGGTAAACTGAGAACGATATAAAAGCATTGTTGGTGGCTACGGAGTCACAGAAATATATTAAAAGGAGTATTTTAGTGGACCCAGGTCCTTTGGAAGGAGTAGTCGCTCTGGCATGCCTGGGTTCTCGTCCTGCCTAGTATCATGTTGATGATGAATTAGAGATATTTGTCAAAAACTGCCAAAAGCGCCATTTGGGAGGGAAAATATATTGGGAGGAAAAATAACAGAATCAAGATCAAGACTGAGAAATATTTTGACAGACAATAAATATAACAACCAACATTATCCAAATGTGTGATAAAGAACACATCTGAGCAGAAATGTTTATTAATCAAGTATTTTTTATGTTCACTTAGAAAAGATCAGAAAATATGAACAAGTAGATAGGAAAAAAACGAACAGTGTAGCAGTCATTAGAAATGTTCACAAAAATTGCAGTTCTGCTTCCGAGCTCATGGCAAGGTCACACTTCCTTGCTCCCGGTGACGTGAGACATCAGTTCAGGATTTTCTTTGAACAACAGATACCAAAAGTGTCTTGCAGTGTGTGCAAGCTGTCTCATCCTTTCTTTCTGGCCTCAGTGATGATAGAAGCTTCTAGAGCCTCTATCTGTCTGTGTCTCCACGTGTGTGGCGGAGAAGCCCTTCTCTCTTATAAGCAGCACTGGGGATGTAGCATAAGCAAGAGCTAATCTTTTCTTCTAGCTCATCACTAAGATTGGGGGACTATCTGTCGCTGCACCAAACCTAACCTGTCTGGACTGACAAGACTAATATTTCTGGACAAAGTGCTAAGATCAATATGTTTGCTGTATGCTCACTCTCATTTATTAGTAAATAATCTATCAGACATAGGGATATCATCCCTTTATTCAACATTATTTTATAACTGCATATAGTTTTATAATAGTTTTCCATTTGGACTTGCCCTATATTACTCAACCAATGCCCTCTTGTTAGAACTTAATTTTTTTCTTTGTTATAATTAATACAGTAATGACACTTTTTGAACAGATCTTCAGTATTTTACTTAAGAGAAGTTTGGAAAGTCGTATCATAGGACCTTTTATTGCTTTCCGGGATTTTATTATATATTTCTAAATTATCCCCCCAAAATAATACAAATATATAAATCTACCAGCTGTAAGTGGGGAATCCTGTTTGCCAAATACTTTTTTACACAACATATTTTCTCTTATTTTTATTTTTGCCAGTCTAATTTGGCCAGCTCCTTTGGCAGCTAACTTGCTTAAACATTTCCTCACATATTTGTCGACCATTTTATTTCCCTTTTTGTTACTCAGTTATTCATGGACTTTTCCACTGTTCTAGTGATAATAGTCTATTTCAATTGATCTTGAGATATTAATTCTGTTAGCTCCTGTCAAAGGACCTTGAAAAACTCTATTGATTCCTATATTTTGTAAACATATCTTTCAATATTATTTTTAATAGTATTTATTATTTTTCTATATTGAAGTTTTCAATTTTAGTCAATAAAACATAGCAGGTTTTCCTATGTGACTGATATCTTTGAAAGTCTTAGGATATCTTCTCAATTCTTCAAATACAATAGAATATTTTTCTCACCTTATTTTATTTTTACTTATACCCTTTTAAGCCACCTGAAATTTATGTATGAACAATGACTATAATAGGGATCTTTTCCTCACCTCCTCCCAAAAAAGACCTAGAGGTTTAGCAGAAGCAGTAAGGAGACAAACAAGTTAATGCAATTTTAATCTTCCTTTGCAAAATCTAGGACACACAAAAATGGAAGTCATAAATCTGTTGCATTCTCCCAAATATTTGGCTTTGTGTTTCACAGTTAAATTGGGACATTGGCAAAATGGAGACTATTTAGAGATAATAAGCAGAATAGTGGTGATTCTGGAAACACTGTCTTTTAAAGAACAATTCAAGGAGTGATTTGCTTGGAGAAGAGATTTTTGTTGACAATTACAACTGTGTTCATATTTAGGAAAGCTGCCATAAAGGAGTACTAGATTCAGTCTATATAGTTCTAAGTGTTAGCAATGGATGCATTAAATTTGTTTAACAATGCCTATTGTAGTAGGAACATGGAAGAATTTGGCGTTGAATAGATTTATTTTAGAAATGAGCAAGCCAAAAAAACACAGGGAAACCCTCAGGACTCTGAAATCAAGACTGCTACTAGGAGCTGAGGGGGATGGTATGGGGAGAAAGAACCTGGGGTTAAGGGGGTTGCTATTGACAGTGGTGATGGGAACTCGAACTCTGATGGTGACTGAGGATGAATCTATCCTCCTGAAACATGTATAGTATTATAGTCTAATGAAGCATTAATTGAAAAGTAATTTCAGACTTTCACCATTCTTACGACTGAAGGAGTGTAGACGGAGACTAAAGTTTATAGGAGAGTCTTTTCTGGTCTGGGACATTGGCCCAGTAATCATGAAGGTCCCTTCCAAAAACTAAGACTTTCATGAGTCTGGACTCTAGTTGACCTGCCTGATGTAAATGGTCTAATAAATAACAGGTGTTGCTTTCAGAAACTTGAGTCTGATTTCTGAAAAAGGCCTACCTGGGAGGGTGACAGCGCATCGAGGGGCAGGAGCAGCAACTTGGGGCTTCGGTGGGTTTGCTCAGGTTCTGCCAACCAGTAAGAAGCAGGAAAACACGAGACAAGTCACTTATGTCGCTACAGTTTGTCATTCTAAAGTGAGAGAAGGGAGCTGAAATATCATTCCTAGAGGAGCTAAGGGTCCCATCAAAATCTAAGGGACTATAATTCGATGTTTACAATCTAGGTAGAATAAATATCAGGTTTCCAAAGAGAAATTCATATGCCAAGTGAAATAAAACCTGATCATTTCCATGCCTTAGCTGATGGAGAACCCCTAAAAGCGAATAACCAGAGGTTAAATGTAAGATTTGTACATTCATTATTGAGCAAAAAAAATAAATAAATTTAAACCTATTTTATAACAGGCACTGTACTAGGTATCAGTGATTCATGGGGTTAAATAATTAAATTAAATAGAGTTGATGACATAGTAGGGTTTGCCCTGGTGGCATAGCGGTCTGGTACTCTCTGGGAGCAGACCTGGGACTCGGGGAAGCAACCAATGAGAACAATTAAATAAAAAATAAATAAGGTACTTCTTCCACCTCTCTCTGCCTACCTGTCTACTCGCCTTCATTCCTTCCTGCACCTTTCCTTTAAAATATACATACATGCATACATACATACGTACATACATACATACATAAAATAAAATAAAATAACATTAACACCTTCATAATACAAGAGTTAATCCAGTGGTGGTAAAGGACACTAGAACTCTGGTGGTGGATGTGGTGTGAAATACACAAAGATTGAGATACAATTTCAATATCCTAAAAAGTATACAGCCGTGTAAACAAAAGTATATAGACTGTAGCAATGTCAACAAATAGTAAAACAGTAACAAAATGAAATCTGCACTCTAAAAAATGTTATGGTTTGGTAGTGATGACATCCTAGTAGACAGGCCATTACAAGATGGCAATGGCATTGAATATCTCTAGCTGCTGTAGTGTCAGAGACCTACCCCTTCTTCAAGTCTCTAACCACTAGGTCTAGAGAGCAAAAGA
The DNA here is from genome assembly GCA_004363575.1 of Solenodon paradoxus. NCBI lineage: Eukaryota > Metazoa > Chordata > Mammalia > Eulipotyphla > Solenodontidae > Solenodon > Solenodon paradoxus. The sequence goes on along the minus strand of RJWH01003135.1, from coordinate 99,685 downwards.
CCCTTTGAGCTCTACATCTTGCACATTCTTCCCAGTAAGAAGGAAGACTCATCATCCCCACTGCACCAGAGCTAACTAGGGGTTATGTAAAGGCAAAAACTGAACAGTGCCCCCAAGGCTCAAATCAGACTCATCACAACAAACCACAGCCTCTATAAATCCCTCCTGACAATTGGCCTCTTACGGATATTTTCCATGGTGCTGGCTTATCTAAGATTTCTAGTCTGGTATAAATAAACCCCAAGGAGACATGTGTGCTATGCTTTAGTAACCTGTAATAAAGATGCATTTTGTTTTAAGGAAGGTTCAGATGACACATCCCATGGACAAGGGGTGGTGTTTTAGTGAGTGCTTATGTTGACCACGTGTACTGATTCAAGTGATGGAGGGACAGCGGTTCATCTAGTATGGAAATGGCTCAAAGTTGCCCTCTGCACAGACAGGTATGTGCCCTGCCTCTTAGATCCTGCAAACCACAGGGGCAGGGCTGTCACATTATATTTTGTAGAGCCAGTGACCTAATGGCTATTGGAATTAATGATTTCAGGTCATGGGACTTATAACCTGATGTGAATCAGGATGGAGAAGACAAAGATACCATCACGGGATCATACTTTAGACTACTGTTTCCTCTCATTCCTCAAAAATACCCTAGCTCTGTCTTCTTAGTATTTATAGTGTCTTCTGGAGTTGAGTAAGTACTTTAAGTACTCCACACATAATCAGAGAATTGCAGTTCTTATCCATATGGCTTCATATACCATTCAGTAATTTACTATTGGAGAGTATTAATTATATTCTCTATGGTAAGCTATGCTATCAGAATTTCTTTAGAGAGCAGCTTATTTCAGATCAAATTATCTTTGAAAATGAAAGATTCTTCTTTCTCTTTGAATAATTCTCTGTACTTGGGGTTTCAAAGGCTAGATACCAATGAGGACTCTCTCTACTATGTCACCCACAGAGTCCTTTCCTAAGTTTTTATGGTGTGTGACTGTATCCAACCACCTATAACAAATTACAGCATTTTCAAGATGGCACTGCAGTGTTCAGTGTGCTTCTGTTTCAAAGACATGACTGGTGGCGGAGGCTCACTCTGACCTTTCTCTCCCTTGTCCTCTGGGACTCTGCCTCTCACCGCACCATTTCATTTCCCTTCTACTTCGCTGTAATTCAAAGAAGACATCGGCTTCCACAAGAGACTTTGGAAGCATTCTACAGTCACAGCCAGGAAGTCACCGCCCCAGGGTAGAGCCCCAGCAGCCCACCCAGGCTGGTAGAGTCTGGGGTGGGTCCCCTCCTATTGCATATTTCTCTAAAATAGAATGTCAAGTTAAAAATACACCAAATATTTTTTCCCTACAGTTTTAAAACAAACATAGCTTCTCTAGGTGTCCCAAACAAACCTTTGAGAATAAATTAATATATTTTTTCAGTGAATATGTTAGAAATGGATGGTAATAATTCTCTAATCTGGCAAAGACTAGAAAGGAAGCATGAAAGGGAAATGGGCCAAGACTCCTGGTCACAAATAGGCTCCTCATTTTAGCCACTATGATCACTTTATAAATTTCTATTCCCAACAAGTAACTAGGTTCCAGAAAGAGTTGGCTGGATAGTTCAGCCTTAAATGGAGTGAAAGAACAAGAGAAAGGACCTCAAGCAAAAGAACTAGCAGTGAATAAAATCATGATTTTTTTTTTTTTTTTTGGTATTATTTCAAAGTGATCAGTTGGATAGGATTTGGGTTGTTGTTTTTTTTTTTTTTAAAGAAAAGTGCAAGCAGGAATGAAAGTGAGTAGGTAGGCAGGAAGATAGAGGAGGAAGAAGCACGTTTTTTATTTAGTTGTTTATCTTAGTTGTTCTCCCCAAACCCAGATCTCGAACCTGGGTCCCTGGGATATATGTGGACTTCGCCTAGCTTTATCCGCTTAGCCAGCAGGGCATACCAAATAGGTGTTATTTTGTGTTACATGAATGCTATGGGGGTAAATTTGTATGGTTACCCTCCATGGACAAAAAAAACTAAGACTGATCTAATGATAGACTCAGCCTTCGTCAGAAGCAGAATCTGAAACTTGTAAATACCGGTCATGCCACTTAATGTCAAGAACTTCTCCTCTAAAGGTGGGAAAATCCAAGAAGAAAAAGGAATGTCCATATTATTTTAAATGATATTACTTCAACAGTCCCTAAATGAAAAGTCCCCTCTAAAATTACATTTCTTTGATTCATCTCTTTCTACTTCTCCAATCTATCTACCTTTTGTTCTTTCACTCTGAAAAGAGACTGAGGCAAAACAACAAAATTGGAATAGCTAAACCTACCATGTAAGAATGCTTTAAAGATTAAAAGGGTGTTTTGTGGAAAAGGCCCCAGACGACACATAGTCAGTGCTCACTAGGAATAACTATTCTTTCCTCGTTGCTAGAGAGAAAACACTGCAAGACTATGGGCAGGGAAGTGTCGTGGGAGCAAAGTTAGGTTCTTCCTCTTGTTGGAGTCAAGTTGGTGAGAAAGAACACCAGGTTCACAGATCCCCTCCCTTTGTGACTCTTGTGCACTGAGCTCTGCTCTGTTCAGTCCTCGCTGCAGATTTTAGAACAAGGCACTGAACAAAGCAATGTTCCTCACAAAGAGATGTTCAAAAATGATGCCTGGAGTTCAAGGCTCTATCAGATTCCTGGCATCAGATTAGGAGTTTCTTTGAAGGAAAGATTGTCATCTTCAATAGAACTCCTTATTAGTCCTCTTTCCTAGAAGGTATAATGATATACTCTCTATGGGAATCAGGTAGTCATTTGGTCAACCAACAATTAAGGAATCAAGTATTCCTATCTGGTGACACAATTGGCATACATGTCATCCTGTCTGGATAATTTTAAAGGCTACATGAAAAAAAAAAAGCTTTGTTGCAAGTACATTATCCACTAAATAAAAAAGAAAAAGAATTAAACACTCCACCATGTATTCAGGGGAAGTTATGTAGTAGAGTGAATGAAAGTACAGATTTGGGTTCAATGACCCTGAGTTCACATTTCTGCACTAAGCTCATGGACTTGGGGAAGTTATTTAACCTTTCTGGGATGCAATTTTCTCATCTGTAAAATAGTTATGATAGCAGTTTATCTTGTGGGCCTCTTAGGAAATACATGGGATGATACACATAGGATAATATGTATGAATTCTTAGTTCATATAGTATCCCTCCCTTCTAGGGAATGGATCAGTAAGTGGTGCCAGGATTGCCCAAGCTTCATGGGTCTGTGTATCTTCAACCTTTTTGTCTGACCCTGATCTTCATCCACTAAAACAATGCAAGACCGAGTTTCTGAAAAATCTTACAAACAATGACCTCTTTGATTCTTACTACCACCATGTTGTGAAGTTCATGATCTGGTCAGAGAGTATCCAGTCAAAGCCTCCTCAGAGCTTTGGAATGGAGTTCTATCCCCAGCACAACTGCTTTTGTGTCTCCATGGGACTGAAGAGCTTATTAACTGGGATGGGCATTGGAGGGATGGGGATGACCAAGGGTTGGGAGGGCCAAGGACTTCAAACCACCCTCTATCTTAACATCACCTCAGAAGTATTTCAGCTCAGTCAACTATCAACAGGTAGAAGTCTTGTCTCCTGTTTGTTCTTGCTCCAAAATAGTACAAACCCTGGATTTTTATAATTCTGAGCACCACGTAGTATAACACTGAATATTCAGCTTCTCCTCTCAGAAAAGAAAAAAAAAAAAAAAAAAAAAAGCCATTCTCCATTCACAGTCTCTTGCTGTCATAGCAGTATGGCGACTCTGATACCCTTCGCCCCTAGGCAGGCTCCAAAATGCCTCCTTTCTCACTACTAAAACAAATTTTTCTGGTTAATGTCTCTCCTCTGATAAGAAACCAGGTTCCAAGGCCCTGGAAAAGCTCAGTATTGCCATCCAGAAGTTTCTAATCCATGTAATTAATAGTCTCTTCACACTCTCTTCACAGCACTTAGGGCATTAGGACTCTGTCAATAGATTGCTGAGTGACTGCAATGAAGGAGCCAGTCACCAGCATGCCTGTGGCACCTAAGCACAGTGTTTGACCACAGAGATAACCTTTCATGGATGTAGGTGAGGTGAGCATAGCTTTAGGAAGGCTGCCTAGTCTGGTCACTGAGCACAAACGGACATATAATGAAGACAATATGGAACAACTTCTGGCCCAAACAGTGCTCTGGGGTGATAGGATTTAGTTTTCATTTTGGATTACTTATTTTTATTTGGAAAAAAAAAAAAAGGGGGGGGACATGCTTACTGGAGGGAAATATGGTCATTAGAGAAGCAAATTGAAAAATTAAACACTGCCCATAAAAATCCACCAATATTTACTATTAAAGTTCTGAAATTCACCCTTCTAGTCTCTTCTAAACATACCTATTCCTCTTTTAAATGGTATCATGGTGAGTATATTGATTTGTAACCTTTTCCCAAATATATCATGTGCATCTCCATAAATATTCCTTTGTAATACGATCTTCACCAGTTGTCTAATTATTCATTTTAATGAATGTGCTGCCATCATTTAACAAGCCTGCATTGTCAATATTTGGGGTATTTTCAGGTTTTTAGTTGTAAAAGTACTTTGATGAATAATACTGTAGATAAATGTTTGTTCTTAGGCAGTATCTTTTCTTTAGAATAAATTCCCCAATATTACTTTTGTTGAGTGAAAGGTAATACTCAAGATTTTGCTTCTGTGAAGAAGGCTGTCCTGGACATTTGTATATAGGACCTTGTTAAGAAGGATCCCCTAAATATTCCCCTAAAGGACCATGTGAAGAAGGCTGCCCTGGACATTCGTATGGAGGACTCCTGTTGAGTAGATGCAACAGTGTGGCTCCTGGGAGTGGATTTTCAGGGTCTTAGGTAAATGACCAAATAACTCAGTTTTCCCAGGTCAGTTGCACCCGTGAACCCAGGGAACCACCCTATTAGTGTTGCTTTTTAGTCTCAAAAATGTGCTGGTTTAGGCATTGGAGAGGCATTCTAGTCACAGGGTAGATGAATGTTCATGCTTATGAGTTAATGCAAAATCGTTTTCTAAAGTTGTCGCACCAATGCAAGCTCCCCCATGATGGGCAAGTGATGCTGAGTGTCCGTAGCCTCTCTGACACCTGCTATCGACAGCTTTGTTCATGTTTATCAAATGGCTGTAAAATGCTGCTCTGTTATAATCATGATTCACATTTTTTCTGATCTCTGTTGTTGATAAGTATAATTTTGCATATTAAACATATGTATATATATACATATTGTGTGTGTGTATATATATATATATGTATGTATATATGTTCTCTTCTTTGAAATGCCTGTTTATACCTGTTTATACCTTTGGGCTATTTTCTATTGGGACAGTTGAGTTAACTTGAAAAAAATGACCACCACCCAGATGACCTCTGAAAGATGAGAACTGTAACTGTAAAATGAAATGTTATTCAGCAGCCAAAATGAATAAGTCAAAATAATACACAACATGAGTATCTTAGCAATACATTATTAACAGAAGAATGAATCCATAAAGATTAGACACAGGAACCCACAGATATGTATGCATGCATATGTGTAGGTGTATATGTATATAATATATGACAAAAATAACATTTTTTAAATGCGATAAAATTTCTATATAAAGGAGAAAGCATGACATGATAAATATGAGATTCAAATGACCTCAGATGGAAGAGAAACAGAAAGATGAAATCCAAAGATATTGGTTATCATCAAGAGCTGAGTATTTGCGGGGTGGTACCTACAAAGAATTTATCACCTGCAAGCAAGCAAATAAACATACAAAAGACAACCATGTATAAGTAATGAATCAAGATTATGAGTGACGGATTTCTACTGAGAAGAGGGGAGATGCACTTTTTAAGGGCATTTTAAGATATCACCAGATCTGCCATCAGGAAAAACTGAACAATGTCTATTCCCACCAAAATATGTATGTGCTTATTTCACTGCATCCTGGATTATTCTATAAAGCTAAAGTGATTGGAGTGGATCCACCAAAGTCAAGATAAAGTCCTGATAAACAAGATAAATTGAACCTCTGTCCCTGATCCTTGAATGTCAATGTTTTGGTTGATTTTTATTGTTCTCTTCTTTGCTTAAGGCCGGTCCATTTTGGTTTGGTGTTGGAATATGGGAGACAAAGTGGGGGCTAGAAAGCAATTGACTGAGAGCTGGAACCATCTGGAGTGACTCTAGTACCATGGTTATCGATGGTTCCCACATGTGACGAGAACCACATGCTCTCCAGCTGTTTCCATGTTTAACCCAGCCACCCTCTTTTAAGCAACATTTTCCCAAAATGTTTTTGCCAGTGCTATTCTAAAAACTGCCTCTGTCCGCCACTATCATCATTACCAGTAATATCTCCTGTCTGGTTTTTGTCAAAGGGGCCCGAAGTGTCAGATAAATAAGTAAGAACCGCTCCTAAGCCTTCTGATATGCTTGCGCTTATTTTTGTTAATCAGATAAATATGCTTAGGCCTCCAGCCTCCTCCAGTCATGGGGAATTCCGTCTCAACAGTAAGAGCCCCTTTCACTCTCAAAGATGCTAGGCAAACAGAAGTGGCTGAGAGAGGATGAGGCCCTAAATTAGAAAGCTTAGTCCATCGCCATAGTGCACGTTGTTTGCACCCTGTGTCCATTTGATGGCTGTTGCTTCTACCCTCCTGTGGAAAGCTGCAGTTGGGGACTTTTCATTAAGACTCTCCACACTGGCCTCCCCTGTGGCCACCATCAAAGATCTCCCCACGACCAATGAGGCACACACGCAAATGCAGAACTAGGCCCCCACTATGTTTATTTGAAAGTAATATGCCTTCGGCAAAGCCACCTACCGCCACGTGCCTTCAAGTCTTGGGAAATTTCACTCTTTCCCACTCACACTGTCTCCTCCAATCTCTGCAGCCACCCCCACCCTCGCCACTTCACATAACCCTTCAGTGTCCTCGCTTTGCCTCACTTCATCAAGGCTTGCTTGCTTAAAGGGAAATGGAAAAATACCATCTCTCCAGAGTTCTACAGTAGTGAAGACAAACGAAGAATCTTAAGAAAACTTTCCAAAGGTGTCAAAACATTGTCCTGATGATTCTACCCTTAATATATGTCAAAGATCTACCCCCTCCCCACCAGCTCCTTTGTTGTCGCTTCTTCAAGGCACTGTCACCCTTTACAATGTAATAACTATAAACAATTGTCCCTGAATCCTCACTTGCTCACTTCTAATAAACTCTTTACAGAAGAGCCAGTGGGAAATTTTAAAACACTAGTTTAATTGGGTTATGCCTAATTAGTAAGATGATGATGATCATGATGATGGTGATCACTTTAATAATAATAATAATAATAATAAATGTTTAATCCTTATCAAGGTCTACCCAGTCTTAACAAAACTTAGGTTCTGTTCTAGGTGCTTGATATAAACATCTTTGTTTGTGTTTATTTGTTTTTAAACTCTCCCTGGCTCTTCTTTCCCCCAGGCCTCATCTGTTCCTCTGCCTGAAATCTCTTCTTACTACCTCCTGTTCAGGCATTCTTTCCTAGCCCAGTGCTACTTCATCAGAGATGTTCTTCTTTTATTCTAAAACCTGAATGAGTGAACTCGTCTTCGTTTCTCCTAACTTTATTGTCCTTTACTGCCCATTATTATAATTTGTCACTATCATGTATTGGTGTGATTATTTATTCAATATCTGGGTCTAATACTGACCACATATGACCAGTGTCTAATCAATGAAAACTCAAGATGTTAACACATGAAAGAAAAATTTAAGGAAACTTGAATGGCTTAAATTCTACTTAGGCAGATACACACGTGCACACACAAACATACACGCGCACACGCACACACACACACACACACACACACACACACACACACTCTCAAAGTAGTCCTGGATTGTTGAACAACTATGCCCTTCCCTAATTCTGGGCTCAGACTCTGGGTAAAGAGACCCAGCCATTACCCCAGCATTTCTGTTTCGTATTACTGCTGACTGCCATGTTTGAAAACAATTCAGTCCATGTGTGGAGATTCCATAAGACAGTCTGCCATGAGACAAAAGCAAAAATGCCTGGTTCTATATTTGCTACAGTCTGTGCCTCTTTGAATGCATCTTATTTGTGGCATTGGGAGACCTTTGTAAATCTACCAAATATGTTTACAAGCTGACATAATAGAAAAATGTGTCAGAAATATTGATTGACTTCCAAAGACAAACAGAAATACTTGTCCTCGCATTTAATTAACTTTGAAAAACATCAGGTTCCTGAGACATGTCCCACAACCTTTCCCTTTTCATCAGTGGTTCGTTCACAGCACCTGTGCCTCCGCACAGCCACCCAGAGTCTTGCAGTTGGAGGGCTGGGATCGACACTGAGTCTTCTCTTAGCTCTCTGACTGATCAAGGCTCAGCAAGACGCAGTGATTGGCCCAAGGCAACTCAGCTGTCAGCACACAGTTTGGGAGAAATGGAAAACAAGGTAACAAGATGAACTTTTTGAAGCTTGGTCTCAATTATTTGCTCCCAAATTTTCTAACTGAAAAAAAAAAAAGTACAGAAAATTCTAAATCTGAGACTATTCTAATTTTTTACAGTTTTTTTAGAGCTAATTTTTACTCTCAAGCTATAAAAAAAACCAACAAAGAAATAAGACCTAAAAATATATCAAATCACATGACTCCAGACAGAAAAATCCTCATAGCCTCCAGGCTTGCTTTTCGTATTGCTGTCTGTGACCACGTAAGATGAAATGAAAGCTAACTGAACTATGATCTGGCAATGAATTTTTAAGCCATTTATTTAAAAGAAAGTCTTCTGTGTCATCTGAATAACTTTGAAAGATCCGGTTGGTGCTTTTGTTTGTTTTTTTGAGGTTCCTAATATAAACACTCTAGTATCAAATATTTACTGGTTTAATATTATGAAAAGGACAGTGTTCTGGATTCGTGAGGGCCTGCAGATTGAGCTAGAAGTGGAGCCAGGCCTGAAGAAACTTATGTATGCTATGGTTAGAGGTCTCGCAGAGCCAAAAATGACCCCCAGATCTAGGTGCTGTCAAATACAGTTTGAAGAAAGAAAGAAGGAAGAAGAAGGGAGGAAGTAGGGAAGGAGGGAGGAAGGGATGGAAGGAGGAAGGAGGGAGGGAGGGAGAGAGAGAGGAAGGGAGGGAGGGACGGAGGAAGAAAGAGGACGGAGAGAGGAAGTAAGGAAGGAAGAAGGAGGAAGGAGGTAGGAAGGAAGGGATGGAAGAAGGAAGGAGGGAGGGAGGGAGGGAAGGAGGAAGGAAGGAGGGAGGGAGAGAGAGGAAGGGAGGAAGGGAGGGAGGGACGAAGGAAGAAAGAGGAAGGAGAGAGGAAGTAACGAAGGAAGAAGGAGGAAGGAGGTAGGAAGGAAGGGATGGAAGAAGGAAGGAGGGAGGGAGAGAGGGAGGGAAGAAGAGGAAAAGGAAGCACTTTTTGTCTGCGTGTTTTAGTTGTTTCCCTGGGCCCAGGTGCTTGGGCTTTACATGGTCTAAGACCCAGTTAACAGAGTATGCCTGTGACATCAAGGTTTTTGATTTGTTTTTAAAGCAAAGTTGCAGACAGAAGGCAAGCAGGCAAACAGGAAGGAAGAGAGAGGAAGAAGAAGCATCCTATTTTTATTTAGTTGGTTGTCCACAATGGTTTTTCCCCACTGCCACCCCTGGACCCAGGGGTATGTGGTCTGCACTCCTTTGGAGGCAACTGACCTAACCTCTACTCCACCAGGGTGTGCTGGCATCAGGGTTTTTAAGTTGAGTGCTGTGTTAGTTTTTTCTTCATATCAAATCATAGAAACATTAAGTAGTTCACTACTGGAACTTTATGCCATAGATATATTCCTATGTGAAAATCTCGTGCTTTCATGTAATATCTCCAGACTGTGAGCAATATAAATGTTCATTAGAAAGAACTGACCTAATTAATAGTATTCAACCGATGTGGTGGAATACCATACACTTCTGAAAAGAGAATAAGGGGAATCAACGGGTATCAGTAAAGGAAAGGGTCTAAGAACTATTGCTAAAGTAAAAGACACACAGCAAACTATATATAATTGTGCAATAAGATTATATAAATATACTAGTCATAAACATTTCTAGAAGAATACTCAAGAAACTCTTTTTGGGGTGTATCTTTGGGAAAGGAGAGTGTTGACTGGTGTACAGATAACATACTTTTTGATCTCACACTTTTCTATGCCTTTGAGTATCTCTTTAGTCAGAGATAGGTATTCTCTTTTGTTCATTAGATTTTTGCACTATTATACATATGTCACATATAAACTATAGTAACTTTTAACTTACATTACAGGGGAATGGCCTAACTTCTTTCTCAGTGTGTATCTTTGGTTTCTGTGACCTCAGTGATTCTGTCGCAAGCTCCAAATTCACCTTCAAATTTCTCATCTCTAAGAGCACCATGCAAGAGCAAATCTGAACTTCCTTTCTGTTCCTAAACTCTTTAAGCCTGCTTTTTCTTAAGAAGTTTCCAGTTTCTTCATAGAAATCTGCTTAAGTTAGATGTTTCATAGTTTCCGATAAATTTAAGTTCATTTTTTGTAAAGGAAAGACGGTAGGAGTGGAGGTAAGTAAGCAGGGAGGAAGAGAGAGGAGGAGGAAGCATCTCTTTTTTTATTTAATTGTTCACATTGGCTGTTTCCACCCCCAGACCTGGGATTCGAACGCAGGGGCAGTTGACTTGCTCCTTTGGAAGTGATTGACATAACTACTGCTCTTAGACATACTAAGGCGTGTCTAAGTTCAAATTTTTTTTAACTTATATGATCCTTAGGCTTTCAACAAATCATTCATGTAACCTGCCTTAATGGAATATTGTGTACATAGAATTTTGCAGGTTGCATGATGATAAAGACAAGGTACTGTAACTTTAAAGTGAAATTGAGTTTCCTTTATAAGTAAAATTATAAATAGCATAAATGGCATTGGGAATTGAGTTTTAGTCCATGTAACTCAGTTCAAAATGATTTGTAACACAAAGGGATCATGGGGATACGGAAGAAAGATTGTGAAATTAGATTGGATCAAGGGCGATTTCTAGGAACATACATCAAGTGGAATCTTGAAAAAGAAGCGATGGTTGGCACGACTATCTGGCCTTCACTGAACCATTTTACCTGACCTAGAATTAGAGAATTTTAAATGTAGAAGTGATCATAATGTTTGCATTTTAAAAATAAACAGTCTTGCCCTGGTGGCTCAGGGCAAGTAAGTCTGTGGCTCCCGCATAGTCCACGGAAAGTCCAGAGGCCTGGGGTGGGAACAGCCAACATGAACAAATAAATAAATGCTTCTCTCTCTCCCCCTCCCTCCCTCTCACCTCTCTCTCTCTCTCTCTCTCCTCTCTCTCCTCTCTCTCTCTCTCTCTCTCTCTCTCTCTCTCTCTCTCTCTCTCTCTCTCTGTTAAACAACAAGGACTGTGGGGCCCATTTAAGTGATTAGTATAGAGTAAATGCTCATTCCTTCCAAGGGAATGTCTACCTAATTCATAGGACTTCTTGCTCAAAAATTATTAAGAATTTCAGGACCTCCACAACAAAGCAGTCAACACAACATGGTCCTTCTGGGCAGGGGGCCCAGCACAATGACCACGCGTTCTCAGGACCACGAGGCAAACCTCCCTCTCGCTTGTTAACTGAGCTCCTAGAGGTCCCTCAAGGCAGGACATAGAGAAGAACTCAGCTCTCCTCAGGCCCTGGCTCAGGCCCATGTTCTTTAGATTTAGAACAAAAAAGTCAATAATAATTGGCAATGCTAATATCATCTATTGAGACTAACATTTTAATTTTTTTTCTGCACACAATTATATAATTACATTAAGAAATATGTACAAAATATGTTACCCCCCCCAAAAAAAAAAATCAACAACAACAAAAAAATCACATTGCTCTCATAGCTAACTAGCCCCAACTTTTCAGCACTGGGGTGGGTCATAAATTCTGCCTTTCTCTGTTGCATTTTTGCATGTTATAAAAATCAGATGAATGTGTAATGTCACTTTTTAATTAAGAAAAATTATTCCAATGAGGAAAACCCTGTAGGATGTAGAAAAGCAGCCTTCTAACAAGGCTGGTGGTATATACAAAGCTCTTCGACTGCCTATATACATGAAGATTTCTCAAAATTAAGAACTCATAAATAATCCATGAGCCTAAAACTTTTTTAACTGAGGGATAGGCTTTAACTGATAGGAAGGTCTCATATTTATTTGTTTACCTAAATTAATAAATGTCTTTGTTTATTTGTGTAATAAATAGGAGTCAGTTGTCCCAAGAGCCTTGGAAAAGACTGGGTCACAATAGGCATTCAGTGGAAAATGAGGGATGGCGAATGCCTGACGGATGGAAGGAATGGATAAAAAAATCACAGTGGAGTATTATTGGACTATAAAATGAAATTTTGATACATGACAAAACATGGATGACCCTTGAAAACATGCTACGTGGAAAAAGCCAAAAATAAAAAGCCACATCTGATTCCATGTATATGAGCTATCTAGAACCAGGCGGTCCATAGGGCAGGAAGCAGATCAGTAGCTGACAGGGTTTGAAAGGAGGGAGGGATGGAGAATGACTACTAATGGATTTGGATGGGTGTTTCGGTTTCCTTAAATGTGATTGAAAAAAAGAGTTGATGGCTATAATACTTTGTGAATACACTAAAAACCACTGAACCATACACCTTAAAAAAGGTGAATATGATAGTATGTGATTTATACCTTAATTTTAAAACATGTAAACTGAGATTGAGAGACTTAAGTAACTTGCTAAAGATCAAATATCTAGGAAGTGGAATTCTGAGACTAACACCAAACGTCCAGCTTCTAGCTAAGGTTTTTCTCAGTCTATGAAGTCACCACCCAGATATTCCCAGACAACCAGCGATCTCAAAGACGCTGTTCTTACACAAGGAAAACTACCTAAACCAAAATATTAACCCAGTAGTTACTGCACTGTGCCCCTGCACAGGCGAGGAATAAGGACAGACACCTCTCCAGAGATCCCTCCCTTTCTTCACATGTCCCAGACACCGCACACAGAGTGTGACTCAAGTCATATTTAAGAATCCAAAATAATTAGCAAACCCCACTTTGGGTCTCTGCTGCATTCCATGATACCTTAGAATATTTATTTCAAAGCCTAATTTCTTTCCAGACCAGCATAGAGCAAAATGACCCATAACCTCTTGTGAAATGCTTGGTATTTGTCCTTCAGGACAAATGTTAGGCCTATTAATTTGGCTCAGAAAATAACAGCCACCATAGCCTGTCCTTGTGTGTGAGTGATATGTGAACATTTCCTAAGTTTCTTTTCTTTTGTGCATGCCGTCACTGGTTAGAACCGAAAGAGGCAAGCATCACTCCTTAGCTGTCTTTTAAAGGAAAGTAAAGAGACACAGCACAAACCTCCCATCGTCTAACTCCTCATTTATTATTGTCCTCTTCTTCCCGACCTATGAAATCCAACCACTTTTCTTGCACTTCGTTTTTTTCCCCCAAATGTTAGGGCAAAGTACTAAGGAGCGGGGTGATGGGGACAGATGGTTTTGTTCTCCAAGGAAAAGTTAAAGGTAAGATCCTTTTCCCAAACACTAGACAATTAATCACCGTTAAAATGGCAACCTGTCATGAGAAGGCAAAGGAAAAGCAGACATGTAAAATGAAGTCAATATAAAATATCAGTTCAGCACCAAGGAGATTAAAGATTTAACTCTGGATGTGTGTAGATTTTGTACCCAAAGTTTGATACTAATCTTTAGCCACCAGAGAAAAAGCAGGAATGTTCTGTTCCAGGTTCATCATTGCCATCTGGCCCTCCCTTGGTTTCGAAGTCAGCAACCATTCCTTGATGCACATGACTCGGGAGTGGAATATGGGAGAACTCAGGGAACCAAAGGTCCACATTGGCTGTCAAACAGACAGACTAGGCAACTGGCCAGAATGTCTGTGGTTCTGCAGCTTTCGGGCAGGATCAGAGTGCTCCTCCTTCCCTGACCGATAAGGAATGGAATGCAAGGTTGTGACTAATAGATTCTCTGCAATCCTGAGATTAGACAAACCTCTAGAACTCATGGAGACTCCAGCTTGTCCAGCCTCCCTGAGGACCGCCCCGCCCCCACTTCCACACACCTCCTGCCATTTCTCAGTGACAGCCTCGCCCTGGACTTGCCAGTCACCCATGGAATTTGAACTATAAAAACACATCCATCCCTGATTCAGGCACTTGAGCCAATTTTCAGTGAACTCCGAGTCATTGAATGGGATGTCATCCCACCAGCCAATACCAGCGACGATTGGCGGGGCTAGGAAATCACGGACTTTGAATTCAAACAAACCCAGGAACTTACCTCAACTCTGCTTTTGTTCTTTGTAGAATTGAAAGTATTCATCTCACTGAGACTCCATTCCCTCATTCATAAAAAAGCAATGGCAATATCCTTCTTTGCAAGTGTTGTTTTGAAAGAAAGTAAGATGGAGACTAAAAAACATCTCAGTAAACAAGTATTTCTTAAGAAACTCGAGACATGCCCTCCTGGTCAGGAGACTGAGACTGGGGGGGGGGGGGTGTGTGGATAATGTAAAGTAGAAACCCCTAGGACAGGATGGGACGGGGAGGCCCGGAAAAGCAAATAAATAAAAATATGCTCCTTCCTTCTCTTCCTTTTTGTCTTAAAAAAAAGTCCTAAATGTCTCCCTTCCTGTTTCAAAGCTAATGACTTCAGACTAAGCAGCATCTTGAGAATGGGCATTTCTGAGGGATTAATTAATTCCTGTCCAAATGCATTTAGTCCTTAGCAGATATTTGACCTAAATACTCCCCTGAAGATATTGACATGTCTTTCTTCTCCTTTGTCTATTCCAGTGTTTTTAAACCTTATATACACTATCACACTCCTGAAAAAACCTTTTAGACACTTTTAAATCACCCTCTGTCCCATGTAATTTAATAGCACAGGTATACCCTCAGATCTCTATGTGCAGCTTTGCTATATACATAAAAAGAGTGAAATTTTTGACACATCCTTAAACCAATTATCACCTCCCTTGGGGGTGATATTGATTCTACGGAGAACACATGGTCCATTCTGTAAAAGTGCTAGAAATATTTATGGGGTGATATATTACTAATTTAATTTTTTAATGTTGTTGAAGGAACAGTGCATCATAACATTATATAGGTTTAAGGTGCGCCTTACTGTGAATCGACATCTCTGCATACTCTGTCAAGTTTACCACTGCTGGTATGTTCCAGTGGCCTAGAAGCTTAGTACACCAAGCATAGTCCACATGCATCCCAGGGTCCCTTGGGGGGTGAGGGGGATAACAACCAAAATGAACAACTCAATAAAATACAAAAAATTTACCACTGTCAGTCCAATTCTAACCTTCACCTCTAATTGACCCCTTTTTTACGCTATTTCCCCCCTTACCTCCTTCCTTCTGGTGACCAATAAATTTGATTATATGGACTAAAAGTCTTCTTTTGTTTAACTTGGCTCATTTATCTCATTTCTCTTAATATGAATGAAATCATGCAATGTTTGCCTTTCTCCCTCTGACTTATCTCATGAAGCATACTTCCCTCTCAGTTGAGAAGATTTTTTTTTAAAGGCCGTGGAGGAAGATATGATTGAATTCTACTTTATAATGCTCTTCCAATCATCATCTCATAGCTATTCGAGGTAAAAGAGAGTAAACCCAGTTTTAAGAAAATGTTTGTTTCCTATGATTTGCCACCAAAGTCCTGGAGAGTGTGTCAGAAATAAAGGAAGATGGCTGGATACAAAATTAAATGATGCTGGGTCCTACCCCTCTAATGTGTCTTTCTCTGCTGAGAAGACATTGTGACAAACATCTGCAACATGACTACGCAGATAATGGGGCTAAGTCTCCAAAAGCTAGTCCACCATCTGGACTAATTGCTGTCTAGTCTACTCTATGCAGATGTCCAGATTTTGCCCAGTTAAACTTTTATTCCTCACTTAAAATTGCAATTGGTGCCATTTTCATCTTCGGGCATAGAATTGACATTCCTTATGGGAGAGCTTGGCTAAAATGCAGTATTTATTTGAATTTTTTAATATTTCCAATGACAATAAGACTTCATTTGTACACTGAGCTTCTGAAAAGTAGTTCATATCTCTGGTTAGTGTGAGAAAACCTCAAAATTGTGTAATAAAAACTTAGTGAGAAATGAAGTTGTATCATGTGAAAGAGCAATAACCAACTTTGATTAAAGGTAATTATAGGTAATAATATTTTTTAAATGACAATAATAGAATACAAAGTGTTGAGAGAATGTGTGACAAATGAAACTTTATATATGACTGGTAGAAATCTAAATGATATAAGCACTTTGGGAAATAAGTTGACATTCTCTTAATAAGTTAAATGTGTATCACCGTGTTATTCAGAAAATCCACCCTTAAGCATATAGATTTGCCCAAGAGAAAGAGAAACATAAGTCTACAAGATTTGTAGGCAAATGTTTATGACAACTTTACTCATAATAGTCAAGAAGAAACTGAGATACATCCAACAACATAATACTTTTCAGCAAAAATAGAACAAGTTACTGATAAGGCAGCAGCATCGATGAATCTCAGGAACCATATGCCTAGTGAAGGAAGACAGATACAAAAAGAGTGCTTATCATTTTGCTCCATTTTTATGGAACTCTAGTAAAGACAAATCTAATCTACAGTGACAGAAACCAAGTCTGAGGTCTGAGTTCAGGGAATGTGGGTAGGGAGTTGACAAGGAAGGGCTTAGAACTTTGGGGGAAGATGGAACAATTCTATAGGTTAAACTTTTCTCTCTCTTGATTGTAGTGGTGGTTACATATATGTATACATTTACTAAGGGCTATTAACTTAAAAGGGGTGCATAAAACTATAGGCCAAAGTGTTGTTAGGGATTCAGCAATTTAAGTTATCTATTATGAAAATACCACAGGCAGTATTCATAGAATCGTTACAGCCTCCATCTTGTAGTACAGGTCCCAGTATCATTTTCACCGCTTTATGGAGATGTAATTTACAATTCATAAAATTCTCCTGATCTAAGTGTATAGCTAGATGGCTTTCAACTAATGTGTACAGTTAGACAACCACCACCACAACCCAGTTTAGAACATTCCCATCACCCCCAAAGCATTTCTTTGTGCCTCTTTTGCAAGCAATCCCTTCTTCCACTCTTAACTCCAGACAACCACTGACCTACTCTCTGTTTCTTACTTTTGTCTCTTCTAGAAATGTCATATACCTAGAATTTTAGATAATATAAAGTATAGTTCTGTTACTTGGTTTTGGTCTTCTTTCATGCTGTTTCTTTTTTTCTTCTATTTGTTTTCTTGAGATGAAGAAAGTCAAATCCAGAGTGAATGTGACCTGACAAGTAATCATATGTTAATAGCAGGTCCAGTACAATAGCACACATTTGCTGACTGGCTGTTTCCTACATTGCTTTTAAAAAATTTTATTGAAGGAGGATTGTATGACAACATTATGCAGATTTAAGGTGACCATCGTATCAATAAGTCAACATCTGTATAAAATACATTATATTCACAAATAGTCCAGTTCTACCCTTCACCATATAATTGACCCCTTTATCCAATTTACTCACCTGCGTCCTCCTTCCCTTATCAGCACTAATTTGATTCTATAGACTAAGATTTGATTCATTTGTTTCTTTGATTTTTCTGTATATCACACACAAGCAAAATACATAATGGGACACTACTCAACTATTGAAAAAAAAGATGAAATCCTGCCATCCACAACAACGTGCAAGGACCTAGAGGGAATTATGCTTGATGAGAAAAATCAAAAGAAGAAAGGCAAACACATTTGCTTATATTTTATCCAGGACTTTTCCATGACTCCATGCAGTGGTCAGGATGCGGTTCAGGGGGTCAGAACTGCTATTATCTCTCGGTGGATAGGCTAGGCAACTAACTCATCTTTGCTAAGACTGAATTCTCCCTTAGTAGAAGGACAGGACCCTCCCTGGTGACCTAGTGGTTTAGTCCACCAAGGCATAGTCTACACACATCCCAATAATGATAGTTATTGTTGACTGGAAAATCACTTAAAGCATATTCCCTCTTGAGACAAAAGACGGAGAGAAGGTAATATAAGTTTGTGACAATAAAATAGGGTTTACACTTAAATTTTAAAAGATAAATGAGTTCACAGATCAAAGACCGTGTAACTGAATTAAGAATTATTTGCTACATGTAATTAACTGAAATATTGTTTTATTTTCAGAGTAGAAGGATTATTTTATGAGTAATTTTTTTCTTTGTCTGATTTTTCTTTTTTTAAGGGAAAGTTACAGGCAGGACTGAAGGCGAGCAGGCAGGCAAGAAGAAAGAGGAGGAAGAAGCATTTATGTATTTTATTTAGCTGTTCATCTTGGTTGTCCCCCCCCTACCCTCAGGTCTTGAATCAGGGTCCCTGGGACGTGTGTGGACTGTACCAGTGGACTTACCCACTAAACCACCAGGGTGCACCTTTCTATGCCTGATTGTATGCCTAACTCAATAGCTCTGTCTCGGCTGAACATAGGAGTCTTTGAGGTGTGTTTAAAATTACCAATGCCTGGGTCCCTCAAAAATTCTGATTGCGCTGGTCCCAGGAGTTGGCCTGCATCTGGGGTATTTCAAATTTCTCTTGGCAATGTTGATAAACAGCCATTGTGAAAAAGCTGTGGCCAACCTAAGAATTTGACTTGTTCCTTGGGTTTTAGGGGAGGGTTCAAAATGGTGTTGGGAAGAGGCACACCGCAGGCCTACTTGTCCCCACCCAAATGTTCTGTCCACAGGTGATCTGTTCTCATTTTTTTTGCAAAGTGTTGCATGTTTCTACATGCAATCAAGAGGCTTTGTATGAATGACACTAACTACTTCTTGAGAAGAGGAGGCTGTCTTCCACCTCTTTAACCCACATTGTCATTCTTCTGTCCCTTGTCAGAGTTGGGTGTTGAAATACATGTACTTAAGCACTGAGAGCCTATCATATGAGTAACAATTTCAAGAAGACAAAATCTGTAAAGATTGTTTCTTCAACTTAAACATTCTAAAGACCCAGGAGCTCTGGACAAGTCTTACAAGCTCTCTGGTCTTCAAACTTTCATATGTAAAATTAATAGGGTTCATGTATTGAACACTAAGGTATTTTCCAGTTACCGTGATTCAGAGGATACAATTCTCGTGGCTAATGCAATGTTGGAGAAATTCATTATTTAGGGTCTCATTTGCAGCTCTTCTGTTAGTACTGACAATTGGAAAATGAGGGTTAGATCTCTGCTAGAATCACCAGTGTACATGCACATAAGTGATATTTAATCGAGCAGAATTTTTTTTATGTTATTGAAGGAATTACACCTTCACATGTTTAAAGTGGATATCACTGTAAATCATCTGTCTATGATACGTTAAGCTCAGCACCAGCAGTTTCCTTCTTCCTTCTTGAGCAGCATGCTTATTTGTTTGTCGAGAAATCATTCATTGATTCATCTAAATTGGAAAGATGTGTTCGAGATCAGTCTTCTTTATCCATTTTGCTTGCTTAATCCCCAAAAGAATTTTGAAAATATATCTGTCGCCTCAAACACTTTTCAGTTGACATCACATGTGCTTCACCCTAAGTTAATTTTCAAATTATTGTTTTTTTTTAATTTGGGTCTCAGACAAGAATAAAATCGGTTTTACCATAAACATTTCCTAGGCCATCCGCTTTTCATTGCTTTGACCAGTATGTTTAAATTACATTTCTCAAGAAAGGCAACCGCTCAGTCATTTCCAGAAGGCATGGACATCCCTGATGGAGGAACATTCATGAATAACTGATCATCCTGTACCGATAAGGTAAAGACAGAGCCTTGAATGATTTACGAATGGATCGAGTTCAATATAGCAAAGTCGTAACAGGACATTAACCGTTACCTGGTGATTAGGAGAATCGGTGTGAAGTCGCTGCTTCCTGAGAAAATCACAGATAAACCCACATCAACCAGAAGTTCCAGACAGAAGCTCTGGCTATGGACTTGAAGGCACATTTGTTTAAAGAAAGGAAAGCAACTCTAAATAGTAAAATAAATATTTTCCCCTGCCTTTGGATGACCTCGGGTTCAACCTCTTCCCTGAGGAGAATGCAGTCTCCGAGCCTGTGGTTTTGTGGTACGTCAGTAACTGGTGAATGCTTCCTGAGTTCCACAGTGGACGACTTCGCAGCCACACGGGCCTGGTTTCCTCCATTTTTCTCCCCAAAAGAGCTATACTCACTAACGCCCTCATTTTCTCAGATGGATTCTCTTTTTTTCAATGTCAATGTATAACTGTAGATCATCAGGTCTTTGCTCTGATATCTTTTTAATAAGTTCCCCTGGTGTCTTGCTTGTGTGTCTAAGACATGGCCTCACAGACCTGTGAGTCATATTGCAGTTCTGCTCTGGTGGTGTCAAGGCTAGAATGGGGGTCTTAAGTAAGAGTCACTTTCAGTTAAGTTCATTGGTTTGAGGACAATAATCAAATAAAGTATATAGACTCAAGAGAACAGATACTTAGTGCCTGAAGAATATACTAAGGTGGGAACGCCCTGGAGGAGGAGTGGTTTTGTTCAGTCCACATACATCCCGAGGTCCTGGGTTCACGTCCCCAAAGCTGAAGAGAAAAACCAAGAACAACTAAATAAAATAAAAATGTTTCTTCTTCCTGTCTCTTGCTGCCTGCATTCCTGCCTATAGCTTTCCTTTAAAAAAGCAACATACACTTGATAAAAGCAAAGTACCTGTAAAAAAATAAATAAATAAAATAAGGTGTAAAGTTTCAGTTATGCAAGATGAATAAGTCCTAGAGATCTCTACAACTTTATGCTCATGGTTAACAATACTGCATTGCACGCTTGAGAAATTTTAAGAGAGTGACCAGAAAAAGAATGTAACAAGGCAGACCCAGTGACTTATCATTGCTGATAGGCCTGAGGAAACCCCAGTGAGGTATCTCAGCCTCCTGCCTTGTTGCTGAGAGAAGCTGGAGGCTGACAGGCCAGATGAAAGTTTCTTCAGAGGCCACATACCCCAACCAGAGAGAGTATCTGGAAGGGGAACTGTGTCCCAGAAAGGATCTCCAAGCCGCTGTGGGGTGTTTCCTTGTCATTGTGAAATCAGGCCCACTTTCCACATCTGTTTGAGTCTGTTCCAGCTGCCTTAACAAACCTCCTTAGTCTGTGTACTTACACAACAGAAATTGTTTGCCTCACAGTTATAGGGGCTGAAAGTCTGAGGTCAAATGCTTATGTTGTGATGGGCGCTGTCTTTCCTGGCAAATGGGCACCTTCTAACTCAGTGCTGAGGAGGGGAAGGGAAGGCAAGAGAGGAGAGAGGAGGAGAGGAGAGGGAGAGAACACATGCTCTCTTTCTCTCCTTGCAAGACCACCAATCTTATCAGATTAGGACACCACCCAAATAACCTTTATTACCTCTAAAAGCTTTATATCCAAATACATTACTTGGGGGGGTTAAGGCTTCAATCTATAAATTTGGGGGAACACAATTCAGTTTACAGCAATGATCTAGCAACCCACATAGAACATAACTAAAGGCAGAAATCTATTTCTCTTTAAAGCAACATAGTACATTTGAAAAATATATCAAGTATATAGTATAAAAATAAATGAAAGCTAAATAGATGAACCAGGAGATGAGGTTGGATAATGTCTGGGACCTGAGTGAGAAGGCATGGTTGTTTCTATACCAAACCCGCGCTGTGAGCAGACATAAGAGATTTTAGACCAGGTGAATGGCTCAGGTAGACGCCCTATGACACCCTCAGAGGAAACACCTTCTTTGCCATCACACAGGAAAATCTGTGAGAGCAATGTAGCTTGTGGTTACCGGGAACAAAGCAGAGACAAATATGACCCTGGCTGCGTGAAGAGACTCAGCCAGAGGGTGTCTCATCCTGAGTCATCAGAGTGTTTCTCAGGGGTTGGAAGCAACTAGTCTTGCAAATTAAAGCCTCTTGAAAGAATGTGCACCCTTTAGCATCATCCTGACAAAATCAAAGTACCTGCAAAACTGGACACTTGGCAAACAGGGCGTAATCACTGCTAGAGGAGAATCCAAGTCTCTTCATCAAGTCACTGAGAGGATGTGTTGAACTGGGCTCGGGAGAACCCTGGTCTTGTGCTTTGTTGGAGAAGTGGCCCAGTTTCCATACCAGCGAATCAAGGGACGGATTAGGTCAGTGAATCTCAAACTTAAATTACTAAGCCACTCTCTCAGCATGGCAAGTACTTCTTTAATGTAAATAAGAATTAGTTAGGCAGTTCATTTAAAATATAGGCTTTCTGACCTATAAACTACGGGTGCAAACATACACACACACAAACACTCACACACACATGCACACATACAATCTGATTCTGTTGTTCTGTGGGAAGACGCCAGATTTTGACCCTAAATTATTTATTGTCAGCCTATTGATTGTGATACAGGCAGCCAACAGACTTCTCCCTACAGACACACACACACACACACACACACACACACACACACACACTTCGAGACACACTGATGATCTTTAATGTCTTTCTGCCTTTCAGATCCTATAAATCTATGGTTCTCAAGTTCATGCAAGCCAAGTGTGATATTAGACCTACATTCCTGACCTTCTCTTTACCTCGGATTATTGAAAACATATTTTGTGTACCCTAAGCACATCAGACCCTGCCAGTGAGATAAAGTCCAGGAGAGAGAGGGGAGTGATGGCTGAGAAGTATTCATTTTTGCTGCCTGTGACTTTCCACTTTCAGTTTGTTTGTGCAAAATGATGGCTCAAAATGAGAGACTTAGAATATTCTTTTAGTTCCACTCTCTTCCTTCTCATCCTGAACTAACTGCACCCCTGTGAGGTCTCAGAACTGGGCTTCCATTACTCAAATGAGAAAGAAGGACCTTCCTATAGTCTATCATGTCCAATTCTATTTCCAAAGTGAATAACACATTTCAGGCCAGAGAGACTATTTTTAGCACTATATCCTCTTCAAAGATATTCCCCATCATTTAGAACATCACTTGCATGCCCAGGACATCTTTTTGCGATCAATCTTTGTTTTCAGAAGTATGCATGGAACTTAAGATTGTTTCCTTGAAGGGAAGAATGCTGTGCATGGATTGTGTTTTTATGAAAAATTGGAGTGAGCACAAAGGTTAGTACTTTTTTATACTAGTACCCTGGAAGGCGACTAGGAGAAGAAAAACAAATACATAGTATATGAGTCGTCCAGTGACATCTAAATTCATTCAGTGATCCAATGGAAGAACCAGGGAACTGTTTTTTCATAATCCAAGGTTGAATGATGGACCTACTCAATTTTAGAAGGAATCCCAAGTAGGAGGAAGATATAATGGCCTCACTAGGACATTCTCACTTGGCTTCTTGTATTCCATGAAGCCATTTCCAGATTTAGGGTAAGAGTTCACACACTATGGGTATTCCCAGGACTTGTTGCTTCATTTCACCCCCATTCTTCCAAGCAACTTCCTGGACACAGGTTCCTGGGCAAAGAATTCAGATTCGGGCTCCATCAAATATCACTTGCCTTGACTTTCTGGAAAGGAAGTTAGTGATTATAGCTTGGAATGAGACACGTTAATTTTTTACATTTTTCTGTTTATTTTTAACTCCTGTTCCAAAAGTTTAGAGAAAGTATAGAGAGGGGAAAGGGTCAGGCAGTTTTCAAAGTCCAGGAGTGAGATACTGTGACCCTGAAAAGGAGAGGTAGAAAAGACATTGCATTCTCTCTATTTGCCTTATTGCTTTGTGATTCTTATTTACTTAACTCTTATCCATGAGACTGGGCACTTCTGTACAGGAGAAGTCAGATCTTTGGTAATCTTTTAGGTCTGCCAGTGTGCTTCAGCATATAATGGCAGGTTTTAGCCAATTGAGTGAAATCTCAAATCTATCCATTCAAGTATTTTAAAAAGTATACATTAGTTTCTTTAGAGTTTCAGTGACTCAGAAATTTTTGAAAATCAGGGAATGTAGTGGCATTTTCAGCATATTTGGCTTCCTCTCCTTTTGGTCTTTGATCTTTAAGAACTGCAAAATAATTGAGAGGGGGAAAAACTGGGGTTTAAGGTTCAAGCAAAACTATAGGATTTGTTTTTTTATGACATTCTACCAAAATGTTAATGCTTTGACAGAAAATTTAAAACATGGAATGGTACACACAATTGGAAATTATACGAAGATGTGAAAGAACAGCCAAAGGGAAGGAAGGTGGAAGAGTTTCAGAAATTGCAAATAGTTATAAACCAACTGGAAAATTCTATAAAGCGTCGTTGAGGCGGCCACCTGGTTTGCACTTTCTCTTCTTTGCCAACCATTTTTAAACTAAAGAAAGAAAGGATTCTGAAACCTATGATTCATTACCTTAGTGTGATATTTAAGGCATTTAATTAGGGTAAATATATAATTTATCACCCAAACGAAGACACTTTTACAAATAGAAGGGTACACTCTACCAGGTCTCTCCCAAACAACATAGGATCTCTCTACTCTCCATCCACTTTTAAAGAGCTTCTTTTTATTCTTTGTGTTTCGTTCCAAATGTTGCATAATTTGCTCAATGGGAAATTTTAATTAGGTTTCCACAGTGTATCAGCCTGAAGTGAACATAAGTTGGCTTCAAATACACCCAAGAGCATCCTAATTTCAAGGACATGACCCAGATTAGTGTTTTCCAAAAGGAGGAATATCTGACGAAGCGAGACTCTGATTCAGTGTCACAATGGACAAAGGACCCTGTACAAAAGACCCTGTACAAAAATAACATTGAATTACAAAAAGAGAAACAAGTGTGCTCATCACAGCAAGGAGAAAGTTTAGAGGTGAAATTGTCTTTATCCCCTTTCTAACCATTATTAATCTTGTCAGTGTAACTGCTATATCACTGTTTTTAATGTCGCCGCAGTTAAATAGTGATGCTTTATTTTCATTGTTTATGTATAGATGATCTATTTATTGCAAGCAGTACTAGTCTTTGTTTATAATAATGCAATTTTCTTTAAAAGCGAATTGAGATGTAACAAAGAATCAATTAAACAATATGTAGGTTGATAGGCACAAAAGAAATCTTTAAAAACAAATTTCAAGACACCATCACTAGCCAAAATGATAAGAGAATTAGGAGTGAGTTCTGACCAAACACATGTTCATTCCTAACCCAGAGACTGATGGGAAGTAAACATGGTGTAAAGCTTTATCCTTATCTGAAAATCAAAAGCGAGAGTTAGCAAGAGAAAGCCTCACAATCCCTTGATGGAAAGGGGAAAGATTGAGAACTTGCTCAAATAGGGAAGGTTGTCTGAATACACCAACAAAAGACAAGTTGAAAATTTAGCCAAACAGAAGCAGAGGTTGAAAACAAAAAAGTCTGTCCTCATGATTTAGTCACGTGTAGAAGCAGAAGGGAAGCAAAGAGGTCCTCCAAAGTCGTGGTAAGAAATGACTAATAGAAGGAGATACTAGGGCGTGAGAGTGGATGGCTCAGGAAATGAAGCCTGTCACATTACCCCTACTATGAAACCCCGTTCAACAAGGTTGACTGGAGCAAAAAGGGACAAAAGTCTTTGCCACCCACCTTTCCATTCAGATGTTCTACATCCAACTCAAATCTTACAGCCTCTTAGTGTCCTATCCCTACTCTTATTTTAGAGAAAGACTGATGTAAAAACAGAGTTTCCTATTGAATATTTCAATATTTAAATGTGATGAGAGATGTAGGAACTGAAAATGGGTTTCTGTAACTGGTCACGAGATTGGTAGTATTGAAATCAGGACAGTGGACACAACTCTATGTTATGCATCTCTCACAGGCACTTGACTCATGCCATTGTTGTCTGCAAGGAACATTCTCCTTCTGCAAGCCTACCCCTGGTCTGGCTAACTTTTACTATTCATTGGTCAGGTCTTAGCTTAAACCCCCATCCATCTCCACCTGTGCTCTTGATGTATGTTTGCAGAGCCTACACTCTTGAACAGTCCATAAAACCATCATTATTACTTATTAAATATTCCCTCAGACTCTAAACTCCCTCTGGTTAAGAATGAGTTTCGCCATGATACTCTGGTCTAGTTTGACCTGATCCAGAGTCAATAAAGGAAGAAAAACATAAATGAGTGAATGACTAGTAGTACTTACCATAAATCATAAATGTTCACCTAAGAAGCATATTGATCTGACCCTTCTGGACAGGCTGGGTGAAGAGATGAGATGTGGTGAGGATGAGAATGTCAAACCAGTTGCACCTCACAGCAGGAGAATGACATTTTGGAGGTGAGAACATGTGAGAGACCATTCATCTGTCCACAGAGGCCCATAATAGGAGTTGGGCTCCGTAGGCAAGACAGGCCTACAATTTGGAGGGATTTTTACTCATTTTGTTTATGAGTTATCTCATCAACATATGTTATTGTTTTTTTCAGTCTCCCTGTGTTTGAGTAAACACCTACCCCATGAAGGGAATTACTGAGATCCATCTACTTGATTTGAGAGGAGTAAGTTCAGATACCTGAGATGGGAGGAAACTAGACTCACCCTAAATTCTCTGTCCAATTATGCTCATCTATCAAAATGGAGCTACATATTGAAACAGCTACCTAAATACAAAGCAGTCATAAGAAACACTTTCTAAATTAATCATAAATAGAAGCAGCTATGTAATTCTGGACAAATTACTTAACCTCTCTGAATCTCAATGTCCTTACTGGTTAAACTGGAATTGTAGCACTTGGCTTCCAGGGATATGAGACTGAAATACAGAAAGTACCAAACACAAAGGTGGCCTTTCTTCCTAGTAATTTACAGTCAACCTGAAGGAAATACAAGCCCTTCAGCATAAGGAGATAGCCTTCTTACTAACGTTAATTTTTCATGTTCCAAACATCCATCTAAATTGTGTTTCCCTTTAGATCTCAGTGGACCGTAACCCACTCCTTTATCCTGGATATTTGTTGAGTTCTAGAAGGCTTAGAGATTGATACACCGGCCCCTTGGGACACTTCTCAGGAGCCAGGTCTCCTCATTCTCACAGGAGAAAGCTTTTGAAACCCACTTACAAGGCCATCTGCCTCCAGAATTCCAGCTCCAAGTTCTGGTTTCTTTCTTCCCCCATAGCAACCCTTTGCCCTACATTCAGCTCAAGCTGCATTCCTGCTGTTTGACTCCCTCCTGCTACCAAATCCCAAATTGGAAGCTGTGTTTCCTTCTCCTGGGCTTTTAGGCGTGTCATTCTTCTGTTTCTTATCACCAGATAAGAAATCACCAGATGCCTCACTTCAGACCTTGCAGATCAGACTCTGTGGCAGTGAAGCTGGGAGTTCACCTTTTAACATGCTCCCGGGATGATTCTTAGATACACAAGGTGGAGAATCCCAGCTCTGGAAACAGGATACCCTTTCTGTGGGCAGAGAGAAGTACCTAAGGTTTTAGGGTGGGGGTTCTGTACTGCACTCACCACCTTTAAAGCCTCATTGCCTGAAAAACACCCCAAATGGGTGCACTTTAAGCCAGCATTGCACTTTGAAAAACCTAGCACAGAAATGCATATGTAGGCAAGTCTAGCACAGTTATTTATGATGAGTTTGTGGCTTAAATGAGCACATCAAGTTAATAAGTAAGAGGCTCACATCAATGATTCCCAAATAGTTAGGTACTTGCTGTTGACAGTGGAAGAGTTTATTTTAAATGGCACACTCATGTGTCATGAAATAGCAGTGATTCACACAGTGAAATCCTTTTCATTTGTGTGTCTTCCTGATTCTATCAAGGAGCAAGTTTCAGAGGGGCGCTGTCTTCAATCACTTCATGAACACTTCCCAATCTGTCTTTTTTAAATAAAGTGTCTACAGCTTTCTCAAGCAGCAACATTTAACTAGGACAAAATGAATTGTATAAACTGCTGTGTATTTATTTCTATTGTTTCCTTCGATTTATAGTAGCGATATAATTTTATTCTATCAATTTCAATATTAAGCAG
Source organism: Solenodon paradoxus (assembly GCA_004363575.1). NCBI lineage: Eukaryota > Metazoa > Chordata > Mammalia > Eulipotyphla > Solenodontidae > Solenodon > Solenodon paradoxus. Next base: position 71,547 of record RJWH01003135.1, on the reverse strand, counting down.
TGAGTTAAAAGAGTTAAAGAAAAATAATGTCTCAGCTGATGCACGGGATGGCACATATTATAACGGTGTAAATGAATGACTGGCAAAACTGTCTTAATAGAAAAAGCGGTACGATCAGGTTAGCGCAACTCTTCAAATAAAATTAGAAAACAGATTGGTGTGTTGTGCCTCAAGATGTTAAATTTTGTACATTTATATTGCATGTACAAAAGGAACAGTTCACTTAGCATTTCTTGGATCTAAGATATGAAGAATGTGCCATACCAGCTGCTGTAGATAGTGGGGAGTGGTGAAGCAGGGGCTGGCCGTTTCCATAGACTATATCCAAAATAGCAAAACCCCAGAGTTGCTTACTGGTTAAGGACTAGTTTTACAACTTTTACACATACACACTCACACATCTATATATGGATCGGTTTATATATATATGTGTGTGTGTGTGTGTGTGTGTGTGTGTGTATACACATATGTATATCCACAGTGCCCAACATATAGAAAGTGCTTAATTAATACAAATGTTATTTCACTGTTATATAGAATTAGCACAGCTACTACCCTTTATCTTTTTAAGTGACAGAAATGAATCATTAGAAAATTTACATTCTTAGAATGCCACATTTAAACCTTGTACTGCTCCCATTTTTAAATTCTTTACTATTCAAATTAGGCTAAAGATGATTTGGATTCCTTGATCAAATTGTTTCTCAGCCTTTATATTTTACCATTCCAAACTCTTATCTCATAGCCAATTATATTAAGGACAACAGTTCCCCAGGTAGAGGTAATTTAGTGATGAGTTATGGTGCCATATTTTTATTTGCCACTTTTTCTTAATTTTTTTCAATATAGTAATGCTCTTATCTGAGATTGGTCTCTTGTATGAAAATGCTTGATATCAAGTTGTATTAAATATAAGCTGACTCAAAGACATGGGTTAGAGGAAGCCCAAATTTCTTGCTTGAAAAGAAATAAAGTATTAACTGTATGTGTGTTTGTGTTTCTATTCAGTAAAGTATTAGAGAGAAATGCAGTGGCCTTGGAAATGGAGATATGGTGACCCTGCTTTGAGACCAGTTCGAGACTAGGAAAGTAAGATCTCTTAGATACACATATGTTGAATAAATGGTGTCATTTAAATATGTTCACAAATATATTCACAGAGTTGTTTGTTTTGTTTCACTAGCTTTAATCTCTTCCCCAACATGGGCTGTTAGTACCGCATTCAGTTTCTCTCATTGAGGTCTATCTCAAGGCTCATACTAACCCATTATCCAAGAGCTCCAGGGATTGCCTTTTTCCCAGGTGGGCTATTCCTGGTTGTACTCTGTAATGTAAAAATCTGATCCCCATGGTTACTCGTTTCCTCAGTATCACACACAGTCGCTGTTGACGATGGGCCCTAGAAATTCTAGCATCTGATTGTAATAACAGTCTTGCTAGTTAGCACCTTGCTAGAAGTGCAGTAACACCCAATAATAAGACTCTGAAGTTATAGTTCTCATGTCATTTTCCACGAGGCTGACATCTGTCCAAACTGGCTGAGTCCTGAGGAAATTATGGCATCAGATACAAGCTGCGCCACATTTTTCCTGTATGTCTTGAACTCTAATCACTAGACTGGAGTCTTCCTTTCCTCCAAGTTATTTCATAGGTCTTAATGTTTTTCCCTTCCAATATTCTTCCCAATGTTCATGCTCATCCTTTTTCACAATGATAAATCTTCTTAACTTCAGAAATGTAGACTTCTAACCAGTTTTTCTGCAGGAAAATCTGTAAAAAACTGGTGGCAATAATCCATCTAAAGTCAAGGACACTTAGTGTCCTTTTGTGTCTAATCATCAGAAGTGAAAGACTTGTCTGCACCTTGAATGCCTGGCATAGCCGGAGGTAGCCCACTACACTGACTGTTTCCTACATAAGAGATACTGGGACAGGAGAACTTCATTTTAAATTCTAGTTTGTTGCATTTTCTTCTTTTTTGGATAATTTATATAACAAGAAATTTTGAGAAGCTGTCCCAAATGACCAAAAACCAAAGTTAATATCCTAGAAATATAATGAGTACTTTCTCTATGGATATACTATCCTTCCATTCAGGCAACAAACCCATTATTTTCTCAACCCTGATGTTATTTATCCTTTAGAAGATATTCAACTCTCATACCATGGCTCACTATGATTTTCTTTTATCTGTATACCTCCAAGATATACAGTGGGGTCTGCGAATTTCATTCTCAAGTTACACTTATGTTTACCAAATAAATGATTGAGCTGGAAACCCCAAAAGGTTGGTGAGCGCTGTTAGACCTCATGTAGTAACCTCATCTGGCATGGAATCAAAGTCTGTCAGGCTTTAGTGGTCATGAGACTTTGAAGAAAAGTTGTGTCCAAATAGAACGTCTAACCAAAGGGAAACTTGGACTAAGGTCAAACCATCCTTGCCCTAGTGGCTTGAGGTTGTTCCCCTTTGTTTTTATTAAGCTCTCTAGAGAGCTTCTGAGCATATTCTTCCACCTCTAGTTATTGCATGTAGAATCACAGGGTTGGCAAGGGACTTAGCGGTCAGCGTGTCTAAACCCTTTTTCAAGTTACTAATTCCCTCAATGTTTTAATGATTGACACAAATGGTTAAGAGTAAAAAATGAATACCCTATGTCTAAATATCTAAAAGTTAAAAACAAAGGTAAAAAATGGTTAAGTAAATATGTTTTGTCTTCCAACCTGGCTAAAAGCCATCTTCAAGCTACTTAGAAAACAAGGTTTCATTTACAATTTTCAGACCTCTTAAATTTCTATTCTAAAGCATGGCAGTATAGGAAAAACTAGCCCTGGTACTGTCTGAGACACTTTCATTTTCAATCTATAATCCATTTGCCACTGTGTTATGCCTCACACTAGCCTATACCTATAAATTAATCCACATTACCCACAAACAGTAGGCGCATAGTCAGCAATCAGACTTGGGTATAGGCATTTATGAGAGGACGGATCTTCAAAGGCTGTGAACAGAAAACTTGGGCCTGGAATTCCCAGATCTAGACTTCCACTTTGTTGTCGCAAAGAGAAGGGAAGAAGGAGAGTAAATTCAGAAGAGCAGAGCCAGAGGAGTTTGACCAGAATAAGGTTCTTTAAAGTATGGGAGTATGAGCAGGGCTCTCTTTGCTCAAGTACAAAGGTAGTATTTTTGTTTACCAGTACCAAGAGTTGTCAGGATATTAAACCACTTTAGAATTAAGATAACAACATAAAACTAGAGGAAATTACAGAGAAAGGCAAGACTCTGCCATCATACCAAGGCAAGCCTAAATGTACCACTTGGAAGAGTGCAATTCTAAAACCAGAATTAGTTCCAAGAAAGTCCTTGAGGTTCTCCTTCTTCAGAGAACTCAGGGAAAGTCTCCTTTTAAGTCTTACTTTTTAGGATTTAGAATCCCCTTTTAGGATTTCTAATTATTCTGAGCTTCCAGCATGTGTCTAAACTGAATAGAGTCTGTCTTCAGCAATTCTCCCAAGATAGCAGCCAAAGAAACTGATGTCCTACCAGCCTATTTCATGCCTATTCTGGTCTGGACCAGACTCAGAGTCCTTCAAAGACCCAAGACACTGAGAATCCAAGGGCTTGGATTTCCATGTTTCCAAGCGAAGACTGTTTAAAAGCTCTGTGTTAGAGTTCTCCAGAAAAATAGAACATTTGGAGATTAACCTTCTCCCCACCTTCACCACACAGAACAGCAGGTGTAGGCCATTCTCCAGGAATACAAACCACAGGGTCCTCTCCAGCAGTATGCACTGTGAGGAGTCCCTGATGGAGGGTATCACAGGGCAGGAGGTAGAGGTCAGCAACAAGAGTCACGTTACCAGCCAAGCAGGCACAAAACCACAGAGGAATTACCACTGCTTTCAAGGGGGCTGTGGCCAGAAATCCAGCTCAGATCTGGCTGGTGGGTCCTCAAGTGGGGGCTCAGTGTAAATATATATGACTTCTTTCAAGGAACAGGCTCATGTGACTGTGGAGATTAACATAATCAAAATCTGCAGGGTAGGCCAGCAGGCCTGAGATCTGGGAAGAAACAATGTGATATCTCAAATCCAAAGGCAGCAAGATTTTCCTTTTTGAAGATATGGTCTGTATATTCAATGGAATTCTGTACAACTGTTAAAAAAGATGAAATCATGCCCTTTGCGACAGCCTGGATGGAGCTGGAGGGGATCATGCTAAGTGAAATAAGTCAGAAAGAAAAATAGAGATAGCAGATGGTTTCATTCAGATGTGGAATATAAAGAAACAAAGCAAATAAACAGACAAATCTCAGCAAAATTCACAGGTGCATGAAAGGAAGGGAAGGGAAGGAAGAAGGGTGTTGGTAAAAGACACTAGAAGTCTGGTGGTGGGTTGGTGGGTGTGGTGTGAAAAGCACTGACATGCAATTTCCATGGACTAAAATGAACATGGCAATGTAAACGAAATACTAAAAAAATGTAAGAAAAAAGAAGAATTTCTCCTTCTTTTGGGGAAGTTTTTATTTTCTTTCTCTTGAAGCCTCTAACTCATTGAATAAGGTCAACCTACATTATGAGGGTAAGCTGATTTATTCAATATCAACTAGTTTAAATGTTAGTCTCTTCCTTAAAAAATGCCTTCCCATCTACATCAGACTTAAGTTTGACCAACCAGACTGGAGACCACCGCCTAGACGACGGATACAAAATGAGCCATCACGACTCCAAGACAGGGGTCCTGCTCTTAGGTTCAACGGCAGAATGGATATTAAAATGAAGACCTTGCTGGTCAAATGGAGTACATTGTTTAAAGTTGTATTGGAACAGGCCTATCTTACTACTCTGGCCAGGAAAATATCAATAACCTGGGGCTGCAGGGAGCTCTGTCTGTCGAATGGTCAGAAACTCTAGGTTGTACTTCCTCCCCAGGCTGCTGGCAAAATGTCAGTACTGACACAGACATAAAACTTCCATGGGGGAACAGCTTTACTAGGCATGACTACGTTTCCACAGGAAGAGTTTGACTTTCAGTTGTCAGGAAATCGTCTATTTGGCAGATTGGGGTGATCCATCAAGCTCCATAAATAAAGGCAGGCCCAGTTTCTTTTAGCTGGGCAGTCTACCTTTCCAGTCAACGTTTTAAAGCCAGAACCTTAAGTAGTAAAGTGAGGTATTTTTTTCTGTCATGATGCTTTTTTTCTTTCTTCTGTGCTTTGCATCAGAGAGGGAAAAAAAATGGATCTCCTTCATGTTATGTGTATAAAATGCATTTAAATAAAATGAGGGAGGGACTTTTAGAGAAAAATCTAGAGAAATACTCTGGATTCACTGAGGTTTCTAGGAATTCAAATAAAATTGATGCTACTTCATAGACACTCACATGACCCATCTTTAAAGACACTCATATTAGAAGCCAACTTGGAATGTCATCTGTTCAGTATAAATGAACCAAAGAAAAAGGGAGAGCAAAACGGACATGATACAAAGTGAGATTATGAACTATAGCGACAATAGCAGAAATTAGACACTGACTCTCAGTGCCAAACACTTCCAGGCACGTGATGTATACATTACCTCTCATTCTGAATAGGACACACTGTCATTTTTCGCAATGTAAAGGTAAAATTGGAATGACCGATCAAAGATACACTGAAAACACTCTGGTTGTCCTTGTGAAAATGAATGGCAGGTGAGGGAAGGATGCCTTAATTCCAGGAGACTCAGGGAAACTCAGGAACTCTCAATGGACATTACCAAGTAGCATCAACTCCCAGGACTAAAATCCCCCAGGAACAGGCCACCTAGAGTTTCTGGAATTTTCTCCTCACTCTATCTTAAAGGATGAGAACTTCAGCCATTTCAGTAAAAAATCCAAAGTCTTTCCTATGAGTTCTAGGAAAGTTAGCATCTTGTAGCAGAAGAAATCTGAGGGATTAAGTTAAAGATCTGAGCTCTTTCATTCCTCTCTCTTCTCCTTGGTTTAAATCAGCGAGAGGACCAATACCACATTCACCAAAACTTTTCCTCCATGTATTCTTTCCTTACTTTGGTGATCACATACCACATCACAGATATCACACTGTACATAAGGAGATAAAAAGATACAGCACCTGTCCTTGAGGAACTTGTTGGCCCTGGAGAAAAACAAATGTGCACATAATTACAATATATCTGGTTAAGTAAAAGAATAGATTTATATAATAAAAAGTATGGGCATGAAGAAAGGGATTCCAGGCACCAAGCAATTTCCTTTTCTGGGAGGAGCCTCAGAGTGATGACTCTGTCAAATAGTCCAAGGAGCAACCATATGTTAATGACACGTGGCATCAGCGCGTTACGTGGGTCTGCTCAAACAGGCCAACTCCCAGAGTAGGCTGTGATCTGGGTGGCCTGTGGCACCAGGAGGAAGATGGCATATGAGAAATGTCCTGATCATCCTGACATATCAGACCAGAGCTCTTGATTTAAAAAAGCTGTGATTCCAAACATTCCTGCAGATGAGAGCTGAGATGTGGAATCGATGTTCTACAATTTGTACCCTGAGCTGGGATGCCTGAGAAAATGCTGGTTCTGACATTTTCAGAGCTTTATAGATAATACTCCATTTGCAAAATCTTAGCTCAGAAATGTCAAGTAAAACAGCATCCTATCATGATGCTTGCACGAGAGGTACTTCTCATTGAATGAACTGTGGAATCGTGTGTCTGTACATGATAAGACATGTTGCTCCCGAATACTGATCTCACACTCTCTGTGGAGTAGCTGATTGCTCTGTCATCTAGAGCTGTGGAATGTAGTCTGCATGGAGTCTTCTCATTAGCCATGAGGTCCACACTGACCAAACAGCAGTCTGCCAGACTTTCATAAACTCAGCCAGGTCCTGCCCACTTATAGCTGTCTTAGATACATTCACAGCTAACTTAAACTGGAGGAAAATGTAAAATCATGATCAGGATGCAGGAACAGTGTTTGGATCTTTAGAATCACACCTGGTCATTGTGTAATGGAGAAATTATGTATGCTGGGTTCACATACCATGAAAGGAGAAAGGAAATGATTTCTCTGTGACTGGCATGGTCCTCACCAAACACCCTTGCCTCTGGATAGCAGTGTGTGTGTATGGGTGTGTGTGTGCACACGCATGCGCTTGCGCATGTCCATGGGGACAAGTAAGGTGGAAGAAGGACATTAGAGGAGGGGATGGAGACTGAGTTCAGTCCTGTAGTCTTATCTTTCTCTTGTGGTCATTTGATCTCAGTTTGGATAACACACTGAAGTCCTGACTCTTTAGAGCATGTCTCCTCCCCCTGTTGATCTACCAGATGGCATCTGAGTGAAGCCATGTAACTCAGGGTAGATGAGAGGAGGCAAGGCTCTAGGATCTATATTGCTCTGCATGAACCTTGACTGACCCCTTCTGTGCAGAGGCTGATCTCAGCTGCTCCCTGCACTGAGGAGTCTGTCGGCCTCTGCATAGCAGATGTAACTCATCATGTAGGGTCTGTTGTCTTGGCTCATCTGGGCCCAGGAATTTCTCCTGATGACTCCACCTTCCCCTGGCCTCAGTGGTTCTGTGCATCCAGCTGAGGTCTGACTGTTCTCCCTGTTGGGCTCCCAGGTCAGCTGTTTGCTTCTGTGACACCAGCTTCAGAGCCACTTTGCTCTAACATGACTTTCTGCAAACTTTCACCACCCTTCCTGGGGGCAAGTGGAAATGTTTGATCTACCTGAGCCCACTGGGAAACAAAGCTTACCCCAGGCCCAACTCTGCCTCTGCTTTGACTTCCATTGGTCACCCATTAAAGGTTGAATTGTGTCCCCAAAAGATATTTGAAACCTTAGTCCCAACCACCTTAGAATGTGACCTGACTTGGAAGTAGAGTCATTGCAGATGCAATCAGTTAAGATGAGGCCACAATGGAGTAGGGTGGGCCCTTAATCCAATGTGACTGGTATCCTTATCAAAAGAGACTCAGAGACACAGACAAATGGGAGTGGAGTGTCATGTGATGACTGAGGCAGAGATGGAAGAGCCACAACTACAAGGCAAGAACACTAAGGGTTCCAGAAAGACACCAGAAGCTAGAGGGGTTAGGAAGGACTCTCATCCACAGATTTTAGAAGACTGTGGTCCTGCCAACACCTTCCTTGGTTTGATACTCATAACACAATACATTTCTGTGTGTGAAGACTTGGACTTTGCAGTATTTTGTTATAACCACCCTAGAAAACTAGACAGAGTTGGTACCTCCTGGGTTCTGTGCAGGGCCCTTCTTCCAGATCCCAAGTAGGAAGCAGGACAGACCCTCTGGTTCTCTTCTAACACTTCCCTGTCACACCCCCACCTCTTTGAGGCTCTTTGGAAAGCAAGTCTCCTTTACACTGGAAGTGGAAGTAAAAGAGGGTAACCCTGGTTGTATCTGGCAGCTTTCTTGCAATCATGAGGACCAGTGTCCTTAGGGTGAAGTCTGTGTTCAGCTGAATTCAGATGAAAGTACAGATGAGTTCATGAAACAAAGCCCAGGGAATTCACAATACCTACTTATATGAGCCAATGATTTCTAGGCAGTTAAAGTGGACTTGTGACTGAGAGTATCCAAACAAATACAAACTGTATTTGAAATTTGAAAGCATTTACAATGTGAAAGAGTTACTGATTCACTTAGCTCTTTTAGTCATAGGTGTATAAATAATTCCTGGATGTTTTTGAAATCATGGAAGATTTGCTCCATATGTGTTTCTGCTTCTGAACTCTCCACTTTTCTGTACCACCTCTTCCACTGTTTCCTTGATACCAGAAGGCAATTTGCTCTTGCGGGTTCTTGTGTTCTTAGGGAGAGGATTTACCCCCAGATGCTCATGGTGTGTCACAGGTTCCCCGGGACTCAGAAGTAAAGCAAAAGGAAGTTTTATTAGCAAAGTCAAAGTAAAGGTTAAGATGAAGATGGGTAATGTGAGAGTACACCCCCAAAGGTAGACAGTGGGATGGTCCCAGAGGAGTCCACCCTGAGTTATATAAGGCTCTGGCTGGGTTCCATGCCCTTGGCTCCACCTAGAGGAGTTTTGGGCTGGGTTTCTCCTGATTGGTCACAAAGGGGTCAAAACCACAAATATTTTATATAGTGAGCATGTAATAAACAGGATTCGCCAAACAGTGAACCTTTTGACTCTTCTGATTGGTAGGTTCCCTGACCTTTAAGTTTATTGGGAGGGCCTACTTTCTGTTATTTCTTTTCTTTTTTTTCTCTTTTTCTGTTTTTCATCTTTCCCCCCATTCCCTGCTCATGACTAACTGCTACCTAACACCAGCATGGCCTCAACTAGTCACACTAAAGAAATTAACAATTGAACTATAGATTTAAAGCATGGCTAATGGTGTACTCGCAAGAAGTTTTTAGGCTTCTGCATGATCAATAACACATAAGTAAGAAAACATAAATGATGAAAAAGAAAAGAGTTGCTTAAACCCACAATATCTATAATCTAGGTACTTGTACAAACACAAATCAGTCTGGAGCAAGTCAGCAAACATGCAAAACGCTGTGATTTCTTCTGAGAAGTGGGATCTAGATTCTTAACGCTGAAGATTCTTACACCATCAAAAGGAGAAATCTGTAGGGAGACATTAAGATATCAGTTTCAAAAGATTCTCATCTCTTTGAACTCTTAATGAAGTCAAATGTAGTGGGAAATTCTTGGAGTAGGGCAAGATGAATAGGCATTCTCCACTGAGACCATACTCAAACCACACTTTTAAATAACCCATTTAGTGCTGCATTATTATGAAGGGTTTTTATACTTTAATGTTCTCCTTTATTTGCTCATCTGAACTAAAAGTCTACATTAGAGCTGGAAAAAAGAAGGTTGAAATACAATCAATTAACTGCTCTTTAGTTGTTTGAAGAAGTTTAATTTAGGAATAAAAGCTGGATATCTTTAAATTAATCTTTCTAATTTCTCCTTGGTATATTTATTATTGTTAATATTAATATAATGTAAAACTAAATACTTGTTTAACTTATTGAATAGTCTTTTAAATAAGAACAGTCGGGTAAAATTCTCCATATGCTATGTGCAGAATTCTCTGATTCTTCCAGGTAAAAACCTGGCACTTTGGGGGTAAATATCCATGTAGTCTCTTCTTTTTAAAAATATTTTATCGAGGTAATTTTGATTTTCAACATAATATAAGCCGATATATACAGGTTCACCATGCATGAAATATATGACAACACACCCTGCCCACCACCAAAAATCCTTAAACACCATTGGACCCCACCACCACTCACTGCTGCCCCTCATCCCATCATCACTGGTAACCTCAGTTCTATTGCTAATGTCCAAGAGTTGGTTTTTATTTTGTCTGTTTATTTGCTTTGTTTCTTTATGTTTCATGTGGGAGTGAGCCCATCCAGCATTTGTCTTTCTCCTTCTAATTCATTTCACCTAGTATAATCACCTCTAGTTCTGTCTATGTTGTCACAAATGATAGGATTTTATATTTTTAGGGCTGTTTAGTATTATATGGTGTGCATACATACCACATCCTCTTTATCCATTCATCTGATGTTGGGCACTTAGTTTCCAATTTTTTACCCATATACTCTTTATTCATGTCTTAAAAGCGTAGTTCTCTAAGGCCTATGGGTCGTCTTAAGTATTTGTGCCATTTTTCCTTCCTATGCCTAAGCACTGAGGAATCTTGGCAGCTCAAAAACTGGACCTTTTTCTCTCAAAGAGGTAGACTAAGGCAAGAAGGTGTGATGAGAGAAGGAGAAAGGGGAGCTCCTTAAAGCCCAGCAGTAATGCTGTAACTTTGTCCACAGCCAGGGAAGAAATGCAGGAGTTCTGCCACCCCATGCTCAACTCCACCCAGGGAGGTGTGGTCATGTGGACAGGGTGCCAGTGGAGTGACCATCAGATAATGTGGAGCCAGGGCAGGCCAGCATAGCTGCCATTTCTCACTGCAGCACTGATTCCAGTCAGAACTTGCTGGGTGGTTGGGAATCACCCTTCATCACTCATTCCTTTACCTGTAACAAACACCAGTCTCCTCACTGACAGGTTGTTCATTGGGGCCCTTTGGAGTTCTATTGAAAAACAAGTGATCAAGAATGAGTAATGCTAATACAAATGTTGAAACATTCACAGTATTAGATAAATAGATATGACCTTTATTTATAAAGCTAATGCTAATTGAATATGAAGTAATGTGATCATCTTGACCTTATTAACATAGATGAAGGGGAAAAACCTAATCTGAAGATTTCCAAAGAATAAAACTAGTAAATTTAAGGTGCAATGTTTTCATTTTGAGGTTTAAGCCTATATCCTATACTTAATTTGCTCTCATTCATAGATATTTATTCTGAAAGCAGATACTGAAGACCTCTGTACAATGGGGTTGAGCGAGGCTCTGCCTGATACCATAGAGGTAAATGAATTATTGGTTATTATCTGCATACTCTTTAAATAGACATTGCATAACACACAATGGAGGCAAGTCAGTATTTGTTGAATATTAAATGAATAACTCACACCAAGAGATAAGTCAGAAATAATATCTTCCATTATATTTTAATGATATTTCACAGATGATTTATTGAAAGTGAACATTAAAACTCATTCTGTATATATCTGATGGTAAGATGAAGATATTTGAATATTAAGTCCTGGCTCAGGAAGCACAAATTGATCATTTCTGCACAAATAATAAGCAACATATTTTGTAAATTTAATATCCATTGCAAACTACTGGTGTTTCTATTAAATGAGAATAAGCACCTCTGGTTGACCTAAGGCTCCTATTGAAACTCCATTGAGACATTGTGTAAGAAAGCACTTTGTAAAGTGCTATAAAACATAGAGTTCTAGAATGAATGCTGATGGCAGACAAGCAGGACTTGAATTCTTGCTGACTGTATACCTTTGGACAAGTTCTTTCACCCCTGGTTAGCTTCATTTCATCATACATAAAATGGGAAGGAATAATAGTATCTACCTCCGACACATTTAGTGATTAGGAAGTGAGTTATTGTCCCCAGACAATTTTAACCTGAAGGAAGTTCCTAGCAAGAAATAAATGGTAACCACCATCATCATCTTCTTCTTCTCCACCATCATCATACAGGTGGTAATTTCTCCCTTACTGCTCATCTAACAAAATGTCAAGATTTCTCCAAAAAGGAAAAATAAAAATATGCAGGAATGCTACTAAATCACATTCTTATCATCTCTCTGAATCCTGGCTGGTCCCTTCAGATGTGTCCAGCTGCCTCACTCCCTCCAAGCTCTCACCCTGGGCTCTACTCCCTTACAGAGTTGCTGCTGGCCAGAGTCACTGACCTTTACAATGACGTTAGGGAGTGGTTTTCAAAACAGAAACCCTGCCTGCCTTCAACCTGCACTCTGATCAGACCTGGCTACTTTCTGACTAAATCCTACTTGGTTATAACTCAGTTAAGAAAACATAACACACACACACACACACACACACACACAAATCTTGGACTATCTGACTCTCTTGCCTCCTGGAAAACTGAGCTCACTCACTTGTCAGTTGCTTTATAAACGCACTACAGGGTCAGCTCCTTGAGTAGGTCCTAGGGTTTACCACCATGCCTGGCATATTTTAGGAACTCTTTCAAATGCTTGACTGAAGGAATAAATGAAATGAATATGTAGTAGAGAACCAGATATGAGGCATACAAATTTGTATTACTAATGGACCCAAGTATCATGATAGGGTGGAAGGGGGTCAAAAATTGTAATTCTTTTCCCAATCATATTTGAAAACATTGAAAAGATAGACTTGGAAGTCTGGCAGAGGAAGGAAAAAATGTCATCTTTCCTACTGATAAGGCTAATAAAGGAGGGTGTGGCTTAAGGCCACAACACCAGCAGACTTTCTAAAACTGACTCCCACCTCCCACCGCACTGCCCCCTCTAGGGGACTGGTCTCTGCACACAACTCATTACATGGAGTAGTGAAGAATGGGAAGCTCTTGAGGTCAGCTGGCTCCCAGCTGTGCAGAGATGGTTGGTTTCCCAAATGCACAAAGGGAAGAGATGCCCCTTCTCCTCTGGGACAGTTTCAGTGAGATTGGGGAGGCCAGCCAAGAGGGTTACAGCTGCCACTTGGATTAGCAAACATTCAACCAAGAGAAGCTACTCAGCTCGATGCCCATTGGTCTCAAGTACACTGATTGATTTAAGATACTAGTGATATTCCCCACCAGTGACAGGTTGATGATGTCCCCTCCGTAATTCCCCCTTTTCTGTTGATCTATGAGCTCAGATTGAATGACATACTGAGATAAGCTTCTCATCAAGATTTTAAAATTATGTTGACTTCCAAAACATTATAACTCCTCCTTTACTCACTTAATTCTATGAAACTCAACAAATATTTATTGAAAGACTGCCAAGTCCCAAACACAGCAGAGTCTAGAGATGAGACCCTGATAATTATCCTCTGAAGTTTACAAGTTAGCCAGCATTTACTGGATCTTTTCTCTTAGGTAAAGCAAAGAGGTCATAGTCACATAGGAGATGGAAAGGAAGAGAAATAAATATTTATCATTTTTTGTGATTTCTAAATGTTTTCGAGTAGTTAAGTGACTGTTCACCCAGAAGATCAGCCATTTCTCATCTGTCGTCATCGTTAATTAGAACAAAGATACTAGTGATAAAAGAGGTCATGGAACCACTGGAGAGCCATTTATTTCTCTCATTTGGCCCTCATTTCCCTTCTCACACAGGTCTGCAATTGATCAAGAGAGGAAGTGGGGAAAGGGTTTGGGTGGCACAGTCAAGTCCATCATCACAAATGAAAAACAAACTAGTGGGTGGATTGTTTCACTCCCCTGAGTGAAGGCATCATGCTTTTTCCTCTCCTCTCTTGGATTCCCAAATCTGCCATTATTCTTTTATAAAATCAAAACAAAAGAAAATATTGGACATCTTATATTTCTAAGAATTCTATATAATTTTTTAATTTTACTAGATCCTAGAGATGACCCACATTATTTTACTATATATATATGTATATATACATTTTTTATATAAAGGAAATATGTAGGCAGGAATGAAGGCAAGCAGGCAAACAGAAAGAGAGAAGAGGAAGAAGCACTCTATTTTATTTGTATTTAGTTGTTCACATTGGTTGTTTCCCCTTGGACTCAGGACTCACACCCAGAGGTATGTGGTCTGCACACCTTTGGAGGCGATTGACTTAACTGCTGCACCACAGGGCGCACCTATTTTACTAATACTTAAATTCACAAGACGTTTCTTGTTTTGTTGTGACCTCCTTTTGTCTCGTTGCCAAATTGAACAATGATTCAAAAGAAATAGAAATTTGATATGATTTTCATTCTTAAGAAATTCAGATTCAGAATCTACTCCCCATTTCAACCTTTGAGCCAAACTTGCATGGAGAAATTTGTAATTCTGTCACACATACCCAGCAACATTAAATGGTGTATCTAAAGCTCCTAGAATTTGGAGCAGACCTTTGCATTGTCAGCATTTGTTCCAGAAAGGCAGCTTCTCTTCTTCCTCCCACTCTATACCTCTACCAAGTAATAACAAGATTGTAATTTCTAAAAAAATTTGCCATTTTCACTTTGTTGTGGCCTGACAGCATATACCACATGACAACAAGCAGGGAAACTGAGGCTGCTCTTTTAGCTAGGAACAAAACAAGAAAATGGCAAAATTAAAGTAATCTAAAATTTTTTGCTTGACATGCAGCATGCTTCCATTAATTTACGAGACAGCATATTTGTTCTAGCAGTGACACAAATACGAACATTTATGTTCTTGGGTACGTATTGTGTCTTGTTTCTAAAGGTCATATATAAGGAAAATAGCAAAAAGGCAACACATCCCAGCATTTCAAATACTATTATCAGCAAAAAGGGCTGTGGGATCTTTGACAACAGACTCTATTGCTATACTTTTTTTTCTAAATTTGTAAAAATATAAATAAGTAAGAGGAAAAGAAATGCATCATTACACAGCTTTTTGTTATCCCTAAATCTTTTAGAATCTACAGAAGAGAGGCTGAATAAAAGGAAATTGTAGACAGTAGGAAATTCTTCAAGTAAGTTTGTCATTTCTTAAATTCTAAATGTATCATTTAATACTTATCCATTGTAATGTGTATTAAATATTGAACAAATTTTAAAAGAGGTTTTCAAGTACTAAAATAGCACATTATTGGGCTTGGGAGATAATATTACCTGAGAAAATGTATTTTGAGGAGATTTGTTTTTTTCCCAGGATTTTGGAGCCATGAAAGGAAGAAGGATCATCTCAGGAGTTGTGATAAGTACATTTCTAGGGTCAAAAGCTAGAGGGGCCCCTTTTGCAAAATGTTTTTAGAAATATCAATTTAAAGCCATCTGGAGAAGAATTTGGCAATATTTCAATAAAACTGATTAACATACTACTATGGCAATCCATGTGGGATTCATTTTTATAATAACTTTATATCTAACACATCACAATATCCATTATTGTTCAAAGTTAATTTGAATAAATGCTGAGTTTCCTATTAGAGTATGCAGGCAGGCTTATCTGCCTGTCTGTCTGTCCATCCATCTATCCATCTATCTCTCCATCTATCTAGACTGGTATACAGATGATATGAAAATGGGTATAGATGTGACTATAGATACAGAGATGTCCCAGGTTAAAAATGTAAATAAGTTCAAGGTGAAGATAGATAAGTTCATGAAGACTAGTTTTCTAAGTCAAATGTTCTGTTACCTACCAACATTCTGGTGAAGTTGGAAGGCCCAGAGTTCATAAGGGAATCACAGATCTGGCATGAGGCTCTTGAGGATGGGCAGGCTGTATCAGGGAGAGGGATGCCTTCCAATCCTGAGACCAGGGAAGCCGAAGGGATGCGTGGTTTTGCTTCCCAGGATGCAGCAGGACCCTGATGCCTTTGACCATGAAGTTTTGCTAACACACAACCCAGCCCAACACCTCTTGTGTGAGCACCACCAGAGCCCGAACTGGAAGGCCTGCCAGGCACTCTGTAAACTACTGTTCACAGCCCCGCTGCCATTCGACTTAGAGAAAACACACTCGTCTACATGAAATCATCATCTCTTCCCTGAATTTAGCAACTTTTTCAGACTTCTCTCTTTCTGTCAATGGTACTGTTTGCTTGCAATGATAAGAAATTTGTAAATGTCAAATGTTGTGCTTTTATGAAAGACAAAATACTGAAAGGTAAAATTACACGTTATTAAAAAACTTCAAGACCGCTCCTCCCTATCTTATGGCAAAACCTTCAGACCATGAGAAGACTGATAGCTGAGCCCTCAAAGGTAGAGAAAGTAACACTTTATTGCAAGCACGGGTACTGGAACATGTGGTTTTTACTGGCAACTCTTATCAGTTATGTACAGCTGCAGAGTAGGGAGGCAGTGCTTGTTTGTCCTTGGTCACGATAACAAGACATAGCTGCAGTCTCCATAGAAAAGGACATAGCTACAGCCTCCATAGCACTGTGGAAAATTCCTGGCAGACTAACTTTTGCACTGGGGTCAGGGAAAAGGTCTTCTACCACATCCCCCACCTCGATCCTCAAGCTGATTTACAGCCTTGGGAATTACACAGGATACTCTAAGCTGGAGGTGGGAACAGGGGTGACAAGTCTTTCTGGCTTCTTCCTGCTGAAGGAGGACATCACGGTACTCAACAGCTTGATTCTTATTTGCTCAGGAGGTTATAATGGCAGTTCAGTCTGGAGTAACAACTGAAGCTTCAAGGCCTTTAGTTGGGAGGAAATAAAACAGATGAATATGTTCCGGATTTGGGGACCAAACGAGTGCAAGTAACAATACAAGGAGGGGCCCTGACAGGGGTAAGAGCCATGAATAACCAGTTGATATTTCCAAACCAGGAGCTCCTGAGATCAGATGAATTTGTGAGATTCTGGTTCTGACCCTTGTTAAAACATTTGCAATCTTCTAATGGATCATGTTTGTAGGGCTGGCGTTCTGGCCAGCAGTTGAAGTACCAGTAATAAAGGGGAGAGCTCTAAGCAATAATGAGGGAAACATGTTTAGGGTGTCAGGGAAATATTTTGGCAGTAGTGCAGCATGGTGGCAGAAAGGGGTCTGCCATACCAGCGATTTGCGTTGGCTGAGAAGCAACAGGCCCACGCAAGGGGCCCACAGAGCTGGTGAGTAAGAGCAAAGGGGAGGAACAGGGCCCAGAACAAAATGAGAAGGATAAACAGGGTCAGGTTCAGCGTCTTCTGGCAAATTGGATCGGTCATTGGTAACCACAAGTCTCTTCCAGAATGCGTGTCAGCCTGAGATGAGTGGGAGATAGTTGTTGAGCAGTCCAGCTTGGATGGTGTTCAGAGGGGTCCTTCTCCCACTCATGTGGTCTGTTGCTCAGCTGGTGGGCTGCCTTCACCCGAGAGTGGTGGATCCAGGGGTTCAGGCCTGCAACCTTAAGAGCTATGGGGCTGGTTAGTCTGAGCAGATAGGGCCTCTTCCAGGTCGGCTTCTGGTCCTTCACCCACACATGGTCCCCTGTTTGTAGGGGTGAACAGTTATTCCTAAAGAGATGGGTAGTCTGTCTGTTACCCATCTATGTACTTCAATGATTGTTTTTCCTAGTCCCTGCTGTTGTTTCTGGATTTCTAAGTTTCTGAGTTCCTTTAGGTCCCCCTTAGGTCTACTTAAGGCAGGGTGGGGGTCTACCATATAGGATCTTGAAAGGGGAAAATCCTGTTCTGGCCCTAGGGCCACAGAATACCCTTAGGATGGCTAAGGGAAGTATGTCCGTCCATGGTAGACTAGATTCCTGACATAACTTAACCATATCCTGTTTGAGGGTCTGGTTCATGTGTTCTACCTTTCCTGAACTCTGGGGCCCATAGGCAGCGTGTAAGTTCCATTGGATACCTGGGGCCTTAGATACTTGTTACACTTCTTCTGCTTCTACGAATCAGCCATTGTCCGATTCTATAGTTAATGGCATCTGTATCATGGGAGGATGTCTTTTAGCAGTGCCTTGATTACGTCTCTGGGCTTTTCAGTACAGTTGGGGGATGCTTCGACCCAGCCTGAGAAGCTGGTTCAGACCAAGACTGAGAGATATTTATTCCCTGTGCTTGTCCTATCTCAGTAAAGTCTACCTCTAAATCTTCAAAGGGAGTCTGGCCACAGCAGTGAATTCCTGCTGGCCCCACAGGACCCTGTCTGGTATTGTTCTGTGCACAAAGGAGACAGCGCTGTGTCACTGAGGCACACAGGGACGGCAGTCGAGCCATCAGGTGGTACAGGCTCAACAAGGTTTCTAGGGCAGTTTTTCTAGGTGGGTAACTTCATGCTGCTGAAGGACTGCTCGGTGTGCTAGTTGTCCTGGCTCACAGATCCAGTGATCTGGGAGCACCACCGTCCTTCCTTGGGTACCTTCCCCTTTCCTGTTGTGCCCATTCCTTTTCCTGGGCCGTGTATGTTGGGGGTATAGGCAGTTGTGGGACTAGCATGTCCTTGATGGGACTGTCTGTTCTTTGACTGCATGTCTAGTTGCTGCATCTGCTCAACGGCTTCCCTCTGATACTGAGTCCTTTCCTTTCTGGTGCCCCTTGCAGGGTATGATGCTACTTTCCTGGGCTCCCAACCACTAGTGGTTTTAGGATTTCTTCTTGATTTTTGATTCCTTTTCCTCCTGCTGTTAAAAGTCCTCTTTCCTTGTATATAGCCCCATGTACATGCAGAGCGGCAAAGGCATAGTGCAAGTCTGTGTGGATGTTGATACGTTACCTTTGCTGAGTTCTGATGCCCTCACTAGGGCCCATAGTTCTGCCCCCTGGGCCGACCATCCCTCAGGTAAGGTTTTTGCCTCTCTAGTCTCATACAGCTGCATACCTGGCATGTCTCTTGCCCTCATCTATGAAACTACTACCATCTGTATAAGGAACAATGTCAGAGTTTTGCAGGGGCTTGTCTGTCAAGTCTGGTTGGCTAGAATAGACTTCATCAAGAACCTCTCGGCAGTGATGCTCTGGGGCCACCACGGCAACATACAAGAAGGTGGTGGGGTTTAAGGTTTTTACTGCTTCCAGTCGCACCCATGGGTTTTCACACAGGAGCCCTTGGTACTGGCTCATCAGGCATGAGTCAACCAATGCTGTCCCTTGACATACATGAGCATAATGACAGAGTGGGGCACCTTAACATTTAGGTTTTGTCCCAGTGTAAGCTTGTCTGCCCCTTTAACTAGCAGTGTAGTGGCTGCAAGAGCTCTAAGGCAAGGTGGACAGCCTGCTGCAACGAGGTCAATCTGCTTTGACAGATAAGCTACTAGTTTCTGCAAAGGCCAAATTCTTGAGTCAGAACCCACAGAGTTACCCCGTTATTCTCATGTACAAACAGGTTTCCTATGCCACATCTGGGAGTCCCAAGGCCAGTGCCTCAGTGATTTTTGTCTTTATAGTTGTGAACACTTGTTCAGGTGTCCAAACAAGGGGTGTCTTCTCCTCTCCTTTGAGGGCCCCATAGAGGGGCTTTGCGAGCTCCGAAAACCCTGGGATCCATCTTCAGTCAGGAGCTGCAGCAGGGCCCTTGTTCCTTCCCAGCACTGAGCTCAAGTCGGGCTAGCTAATAAGAGGTTGTCTACATATTAGAGTAAGATGCACCCTAAGTCCTGACCTGGAAACTTGGGCAGGTCAAATGCTAGTGCCCCACTCAACAGGGTCAGTGAGTTTTTAAACCCTTGATGCAGCCTGGCTCAAGTGAATTGCTCCTTAGCCCCTGTGTTTGGATTCTGTGTTGGGGCTGACTACTGGGCACCACCTGAAGAGAGAAAAAGCATCCTTTTAGTTCAAACAAGTAAACCACTCCACCTCTGATGGTGTGAGCCCTAGTAGAGTATACGGGTTTGGCAGCATCAAATGTAGGATGACGACTGCTTCATTGATGGCCCTTAGGTCCTAAACTGGGCAGTAGTCATACGTCCCTGGTTTCTTTACCGGTAACAGTGGGGTGTTGCGGGGCGACCGACACCGCTTGAGCAGCCCCATTTGAATGGCCACTCCAGGTGACCTGGATTCCTGCATGTGGCTCCCTGAAACCATGTATTGGCGGATCTTAACAGGCTGCGCTGCAGGCTTTAGGTCAGTCAGCACTGGGGCTCGGTTCTTTGCTGGACCTGGAGGATTCCCTTCTGCCCAGACTGACGGGAATTCAGCTTCTAGCTCTCGGGCAGCTGACGACTCCTCAGTTCACAAGGCGTACAGCCCCCATTCTTCCTCTCCCTGCACTGCTAAGAACAGGATCATTGGAGTGGCCTCTTTACCCAAATGCAGTTGTGCCGAGCCGTCTGGGGCGAGGCTGTTTCTGCTTTCATTTTTGGCCGGAACATCTCTGCCCATCAGAGGTACTGGGCAGTCTGGCAGATACAAGAACTCATGAATTATTGGTGGCCTCCCAACTGGCACCTGCGGGGGCCACAAAAAGTCTGCGGGTCTTGGCTCCGGTAGCCCCTATGATAGTGGCCTCCCGCTCTGAGAGGGGGGCTACCTCGTGAGTAACAACTGATGTTCAGCCCCTGTATCGACCATGAAGTTCACAGTCTGGCCCCCAGTTTTCATTTTGACCATGGACTCATGGGGACCTAGTTAGGTCTGTCCTAATCAGAGTCTGTCGCTGCCAGCACCATCAGGTCTGCTTCGGGAGGCTCAGGCCAATAGTGGCTGAGTGGGTTGAAGGAACCCCATTTCCCTCTCTGGTGGTTTGGACACGTGTTCTTCCAGTGCCCCGTCTTCTTGCAGTGTGCACACTGGTCCCGAATTATGGAGCCTTCCTCCCTAGTCCTCTGGCCCCTGTCTTGTAACCTCCCTTTTCCATGGCAGGAGGTGGGTGTCCTAAGGCAGCTTCCAGGATGTTTACTTTTTCCTCAGCTGCTTGTCAGCCTCCTTCCTCAGTACTCTGTCCCAATTAGTGAAGTCCTTATTTGCTATCTCCAGAAGTACAGTGGTATTTTTGCCTGCAAAGCCCTTCAGTTTCTGAAGTTTCCTTCTTACATAGGGCTGAGTCTGGCCAACAAGGCAACATTGATCATTCTTTAATTCTCTGGGACCTCAGGATCAAAGGGAGTATAGACCCTAAAAGCCTCACAAAGTCTCTCATAAAAGTCGGCTGGTCTTTCCTCGGGTTTCTGGAGGACCTCTGAGGTCTTAGCCATGTTAGTGGGCTTCTTAGCTTCTTCTGGTCTCCCTGGAGAAAGGCCTAGTGATAACTCTCCACCTATTACTCCCTTCCTCAGTGTCAGGGTACCATGGAGGGTGTCCTCTAGAAGGGCTTCTTTTACTCAATTTTGTATGTTTATGGTGCCCACAAGTGCGTGACTCTGAAGCTGCTTCCTAACCTCTGTCATAATTCTCATTTGCATCTCAGTATTGAAGAGAATGAGAAGGCATTGGTGGCAATCAACCCATGTTGGCCTCTGGGTCTGAAAGATTGATTCCAAGAGATCAATCATGGCCCAAGGCTTTTCAGAGTAAGCTGAGGTATGATACTTCCAATTCAGGAGATCAGTCCTAGTGAAAGGCTGATAATAAAAAACCGATCCCCCATCTTGTAGGGTCCCATCCAGAGCCAGCCATTGAGGACCCCTGGCCTCACAGAGGGGCATCTGCGTGGCTGCTGGTGGCTTGGGCCCTTGATCAGCTGATCTCAGGCCCCCGTCAGTGGTGGTAACAAATGGCCAGCATGACTGATGGTCTTCCTGGCCAATGCACCAAAGTTATGGCAAAGCATCCAGATGGTGAGAAGACTGACAGTCAGACACTCAAAAGGTAGGAAAAATGGCACTTTATTGCAAGCACCGGTACTGCCTCAGGGGTATTGTTACCCAAAACTGAGCAATGAGGGGTCTAGGGGAGGTCCTTTTATACTCTGAGGTAGAGATTCATCTCCTTGGCTATGTGTGGTTTCTACTGGCAATTCCCATCAGTTATGTACAGCTGCAGAGTAGGGAGGCTTTGCTTGTTTGTCCTTGATCACGATAACAGGACATAGCTACAGCCTCCATTGTGTGATAACAATATGTAGCTACAGCCTCCATAGAACAAGACATTGCTATAGCCTCCGTAGTATGATAATAGGACATAGCTACAGCCTCTGTAGTACCATGGAAAATCCCTGGTAGACTAACTTTTGCATTGGGGTCAGGGAGAAAAGTTTTCTACCACACCTACACTCTACCATTTTCCATCCCCAGAGGAAAAGAGCATTAAATTAAGTCTTTCCTGTGTGACACTCAGAATTTTGTTCTGCTTTCAACAAAAATCAGATTGGAGATATATATGTGTGTATGTGTATATATATATATACATATATCTGTATATGTATGTGTATATACACACACATATATACACATATACATATGCATATATATATATATATATGTTTATGATGTGTTGTTTTTACTTAAGGCATATTCTGGTCAGTTTATTTAGCCTTAAATAATTATCCTATTATTTCATTGTCTGTATATACTACCATTATGTTAACAATTATTATGTTACCAATGGTTGTTTAGGTTTTTTATCATTGCACTATCACAGAGAGGGCTTCAGGAAGTATTTATGCACATGTAACTTTAAGTACTATTGCTATCATTTCTTTATAAGGCAGATTTTTAGAAGTGAGAGTGTTAGATCATAGGGCATCTTAGGTGAACAATTTTTAAGAGATGCTGTTCAATTATTATGATCAATGTTGGACTTAGCTCCCTTTTCCTTTCTAATAACCTTATCCTTTATAGACGCTAACTGGGAGTCTCTGGAAACTTCTGTGTAATATCCTCTTCTCATCTAATCCTCACCTGACATCTCTACCAAGCAGTTTGTGTGCAGGTCTGTGACTTGGAGGAGCACACAAGAGTTAGGGAAAGGGTATAGGAAGCTATTGACTAGATGAAGTTTTGGTTGAATGAGACTGCCAAGGAGGAGCATGTGGAGGAAGACCAGTGACTAAAATTCAGGCAAAATAATGAGCAGTTAATTCTATAAGTTTTGAGTCTGGACTCCTGGGCTAAATGAATGTCTGTAATAAGTTTTACCACTTATTGTGTGTGTTCTTGAATTTAGCTAATTGATGTCTCTACACTTCAGTATCCTGTTACGACATTCTCACAATAATTAGATTTATTTTGTAGAACTATGGATTAAATGGTGTAATGTCTGAAAAGTACTTATAACAGAGGCTGATACATAGTAAGCAACCAATGTGTCCTTATTATCCTCACTAATGTCAATATTTTTAACTAAAGGCAAAACTTTTATCTAAACTTTAGGAATGAGCAGAGGAAAGCCAGAGAAAAATATTGGGTATGAAGGTCTGATGAAAGTTGTGTAACAGTCCTGATGAATAACTACAGTTCTACTTATTACTGAGTTGACTTATATCAAAGAGCTATTGACTCTGTAATTTAGTAAAAGATAGATAAATAGATGATAGATAGATAGGTGGATAGAGAGATATAAATGATAAATGAATGGTTGGATAGATGGACGGATGGGTGGATGAATTGATGGAAAGATGGATGGAAGGAAGGATGGATGGATGGATACATGGAAGGAAAGAAGGATGAATGGATGGATGAATGGATGGATGACTGCAAGGATGAAAGGATGGATGGATGGATAGATGGAAGGATGATGGATGGATGGAAGGAAGGATGGATGGATGGATGGATCTCCAATATTTTGCGGTGTTTGCTTTTTGGGATACTATGGTAATATGTATTATGGAAAAAAGGATATTTATGCTTAAATAAATTTGGGAAATACTGAATTAAACCAAATTATGTTTCCTTAAATGCATATACTAACATGAGCCACAAATCACAAAGAAAAAGATATCGAAAACATCATTTCACAATTTTTTTTTTTAAAGGGAGGAAGGAAGGATGGAAGGGAGGGAGGGAGTGAACGAGGGAAGGAAGAAGCATTTTTGTGTATTTATTTGCTTATTTTGGTTCCCTCCCTCCAGCTCCAGGTCTTGAACTCAGGTCCTTGTGCTTTACATAGTCCACACTCCAGCTGCCTCAGCAGCCTGAGCCACAAGAGCTCAAGAGCCACAAGAGCTATATGTATATATATAAATACAGCTTCTCAAAGAAGACTCTTGTGAAACCTCTTAAGTCAGATTACAGGGTCCACTTCCACCGTTTCTGATTAGAAGGTCTGGAATGAAGTTAAGAAATCTGTATTTTTAAAAAATTTTCCTGGTGTCATCTAGCCACTAGGTAATCTGATAGAGGAAGAAGGGTTTGACTTCTCCCATATTTTCTCTCCCTTTCCAACAAATTCTGAGAAAAAATGGGTCCTTCAAAGAAATACAACAAAAATAAAAGTAGGAAGAGGCTGGGAGAGAGGGAGGTTATTCTGCCTTCAAGGGGATGACTAGAAATGAGAATGTCAACATTCACAAGTGCATCCATTTCCATTTAAGTAAACTTCAAGAGCTATGTACCCTGAGTGGCAATGAAATGTAGAATTTTCTGTAAAAGAAAACAAACCTTGGAACTCTCCATGTGATCATTTACACTGACTCAAGAAAACTGTTTGAATTAAAGAAATAATGTCTGGGTAGATTAATGAGGACAAAGATTCACCTGACAAACACAATATGTCTTCTATGTAATTATTATGCTTCAGAAAACTTCAGACTGTCAGTGCTAATGAACTGAAAACAGTAAGACATAATTAGAAAAAAGCGGTTGATGCTCTACGTATAAAGACATCTGAAATACCGACCCCTGGAATTATTATTAATCTCACAGATTTCTAAGAATTCCCAACAGAATTCTGAAGGAGAATCAGGTTAGAATTTTTTTTTCATTCACTTAGTAGTCATAACTAACACAATGGGGATAGTTGTATTCTATGTGCCTGTTTGAAATGTAATCTAAGAACAACCTATTAACTGGGATTTACTTAGAGACCTATCAGACCCAAGCAGATACCGACCTAAGAGATGTGCTATTAAATCTAATCAGAGACTATCTGAGGACCACTTTGAAAAGGAGACTTTTTTTTTTCCTTGTGAACACTCTCTAGGAAGAATTCATCAAAGAAGGAATGTTTTGATCTCCTATTTTTACAGTCTGCTTTAAAACTTTGTTGTAAGAATAAAAGCAGTTAAAAGCATGACATCACTTCCACTCTTTTTCCACACTCAAGCAGTTATTCATTGTCTATGTCTGTCAGATGGCCCTGAGTTGTAGTCAGGCTCTGCTTTCTCCATCAGCCCTGAAGAGTTGAGGGCAGTGCTGTATTCCTCCAGACCAAAAAGAGACTAAATGGACTGGAAAACTAAGCACAATAGATGATCCAAGAGTACAGCTTATAAAAGATATTATTTCGACAATTGATACTAAACTTGAATGGAGTTTGTGAATTCAGGGTGAATTATTTTTTTATTATTGTTATTCTTATAGACCTTACGTTGACGTTTATCTGGAGAATGTCCTCATTTGAAGGTTTACCCACTAAATTGTAAGGGGTGGTGAACTCTGTGCTCAAGTCTTACTCTCAGATGGTTCCAGAAAATGTGTTCTAGTGCTATTCTTGCAGTTTTTCTAAAGTTTAAAATATTTTTTAAATTAGCATTATCTTTTGAAATTAAAAGTAAAGTTTATTTTATTGTGTTCATTGATCATTGATTTTTCTCAAATTCTCTATGGAAGCTGATTGTATCATCTGAAAATAGTTTTACTTCTTTTTTTGCAATTTCTGTGCCCCTTTTTTTTTTCTTGTTTTAAATTGTATTGGCTAACAAGAACCTCTAGAACAAAGTTCAGTAGTAATAGAGATAATGAACATTCTTCACTCTTTCCTAATCTTGGCAGAAAAACTTCTAGTATTTCTCCATTAAGCATACTGTTAAACTCTAGGAAATGCATAATTCATGGCTTCCTGAGGATTTTTATCAGGAAGCTTTTGTTTAAAGGTTTAAAATTTTTTTTGCACTTTGGGGCTAATCATGTAATTATTACTTTTATATCTATTAATATGGTGTTGATATTTCCTGGTACTGAATCATCCTTGTGGTCCAGAAGTGAAACCAATTGGCTATGGCATATTACTGTAATGTAGTACTGGATTCTGCTTGCTAATGTTTAATCTAGGATTTTTGCATTGATATTATATAACTACTTGTAAATATATTTATGTGTTAAAATAATATTCTTCCATATGTTCTTTAACATTTTTTAGTGTTTCATTGCAGTAACTTTGTTTTAAAAATGAAAATAAACTCATATGTAGGTTCTCCACATATGCATTTTCCCCATTTCTCAGATTTATGTTAACACACCCTGCCCTCCAAGTATTCATCACCATTGTCCAGTGGGCCCCACTACCATATTCCTCCATGCTGTTTTTAGAACAAACTCCATGAATGGGATGGGGGTGTGGTAATAACAGAAGTCGTGGAATGGATAGATGGCAAAGCTAAATTTAGAGTCACAAAGAGCTTGGAGAGGTTACTGGCCCCCTCTCCTGATGATTAGGTGACTTTAGAGAACCTGTTTTCTTCTACCCTCTGTTTCTCATCTATCAGATAGGAGAACGCACGACAGTAGATTGCCTGAGGATTAAATGAGATATGTAAAGACTTTAGTCCAATGTCTGGCACAATGTAAACCCATATAAACATTGGGATATTTTATTATAAAGAAACATTTTTCTTCTGCTCCTTCTTTCATGATAAAGAGTAGTGTTAAGATATATGTGAACAGAGATACCAGTTTCCCTGGAAATACTTAGTGTCTGCATTTAAATGGTTTCAGCATTTTTCTGTGATTCCCCAGCCCAGAGGAGAGGAATCAGACAGTGAGGAGGTTTGTGTTTTGTTTCTTCGTTTATAGTTGCCCCATTTTGAACTAGAGGTTTGAATATAAACAAAAACTCTTGGTGAATTCCAAGAGGAAGAAGGAAAAGCTATGAAAAGAATGAAAAGGAAAGGTAAAATGTCTGGAATCCCTACTACATGCCCAGGACAAATCTAGGTAGAGTATACAGTCAACAGGAAATCAAAGCTGGAGGCATCATCAAGAACTCAAAACTGGAGTGAACATTCTCGAGAGAGGGGGTGGGTACGAGCATTGTCTTTCTTCCTAAACACTGAGATTAGCTTTTGTTTTTTCTTCTCGCCCATAATCTCTTCAAATAGAGAAAAATGGAGAGATGCATTATCTCCAGCCTGAGCCCTGGGCTACTTCATCTCTTAGTCAGATTCAGAAACTCAGGCATTCAGTCTGTACAGGAGGGCAGTGGTGGCACCTGGGATTCTGAAGTGTGGAGGAGGTAATGTTACAACTCTCCTGGTGGCGACAAACCAAGATAGCACAGATTGGAAGTATTTTATGCCATATTTATTATGTACGCAGTCTCAGCTGGGATCCTTCCCTAAAGAGCTGAGCATGGATGGCAATTTGGGGTACACTTATATAGGTTTAGAAGAAGAGGAGAGGTATAAATTAGAACAGGGATTACAAGCGGAACCCAAGCTAGTTATATGTAAATTCTTCACATGGGCAATACACACAGGATTCAACACAGGATTCAATTTGCCAGACACATATTTGCAAGATACACACAAGATTCCAGTTGCAAATAATAAAGGAAGTCCTTTATCTGTTGATAACGTATTAGTTGTCTCATGGTATTCCAGTAAACTCAGACCACAGGGTGCCTGTCCTCTCAGCGAGTTTACAGCTGTCCTCATGGTGGCTGGAAACTGTGGACAAGACTTTTCCCCTCACATTAAGAATGATGCTAATGTATAAAATGTATAAAAATAATGTATAAAAATAATGTATAAAAGCATTTATTCTTGATTATTGATATGTTTATTTTACATGTCCTATTAGGATCACAGAGATGAAAACGCTGTCTGTCCCCTCTAAGACTGGTGGACACAGAATGTTGTGGGAGTGCTGAGGGAATAAGTTGGCCTAAAGCTGTTGCCTTTTATGCTGAATTTACAAAGTTGGAACTAAACAGAAAAGCAACATTTATGGAAGGTAGCATAGTGGAAATATTAAGAAACAGGCTCCAGAATGTGAGGCATAACTGGTTGGTACATCCCTTACCTCACTGACTGCCAGAGATAACTGGGCAGATCTGACTTGCTGGGCACGTGTCGCCTTCCTCCCTCAGGATTCTTTGTGCACCCACCACCCCTTCCCCACAAAAACTGCATGCCCCATTGTTTGTTGTTGAAAAAGGCTGAGCTTCCCTTGACAGCGAAGGACCTGAGGGTCAAGTGTATATGGGACCTTCTAAAGAAGCTCTTTAAATGTAGTCTCCAAACTGACACCAATACAGGTCTCTTTCTTTGTCTCTCTCTCTCTCTCTCTCATGCTGTTGATCTTGATGTTGGGATAAGTTGCTTATATTTTGAGATTTAATTATATTTTTTTGTAAAATAAGAAAATACTAATATATATGGATGTGTGGTGAAGATTAAAGGAGATAATGCAAATAAAACATTTAACACGATGGCTGGCATGTGAATCCTTGAAGATAATGCCTATTATCATCATCATCATCACCATCTGAACTTCAACAACATTCAATTCTTGCCTCTGTCAATAATCCTTTCCTCAGACTTCAAGCTTCTTTAAAAAACAAACCAAAGAAACCCCAGCCTACCTAGATATAATTCCCATACCATACAATTCATCCTTTTAAAGAACAGAATTCAGGCGCATCTTGGTGGTTCAGGTGCTAAGCCTGCAGCTGAGGCTTAGAGAATGGTAAAAATGCCAAGAACCCAGGTTCATGACCCAGGGCTTGGAGAGAGGGGTAGTAAAAGTACTTCCTCACCAAAATGCTTCTTCCTCCTCTCCCTTCCTTCCTCTCTTTCAAAAATAATAATAAAAAATAGAGAGTAGATCAACAGTTTCTAATGTAGTTACAAAGTGTTCACAATTTAATTTTAGAGTATTTTCATCAATCCCAAAAAGAAACCCCATAACCACTAGTAGTAACTCCCCATTCCTCCTTATCATTCCCCTATAACCAGATCTAGGCAACTACCAAGCTACTTCCTGTCTATAGATTTGCCTATTCTAGTATTTCATATACTTGGGCTCACACTGTGTTATCTTTGCTGGTTGGCTTCTTTCACTCAGCCTCATGTTCTCAAGGTTTCTCTGTGTTGGATTCTGTGTCAGCACTTCATTCCTTTTTATGGCAAATTAACATTCCATTTTATGGGTATTCCACATTTTATGTTTCCATTCACATGTTGAATTGTTTCCACCTTTTGGCCACTACGAATAATGATATGAACATTTGAATTTAAATATTTTGTGAATTTATGTTTGTATTTATCTTAGGTATATACTTATAAGTGGGACTGTCGGGTCTTAAGGTAGCTCCATGTTTAACCTTTCGAGGAACTGCCAATGGTTTTCAAAAGTGGCATTTACATTCCTGCCAGCAACACCTGTGTTCTCTTCAACACTTGTTACTATCTGTCTAAGAACATAAAGATGCTGATCTTATTGACTGTTGTATATCTTCTTTGAAGAAATGTTGATTCAGATCCTGAGACTATTGCAGATTTAAGAATTAGTTTTCTTTATTTTTTTCTCTTACGCTTTCTTTAAGGAAAAGAAGAGGAGAGATGGAAGAGAGAGAAAGGAGAGGAGGTTGGAAAGGGGGAGAGGCAGAGAATGAGGTGGGAGAGAAAGGAGAGAGAGGAGATTGAGGAGAAAGAGGAGAGAGGAGAGAAGGAAGGAGAGAGAGGAGAGGAAGTAGGGAGGAAAGGAGGAAGAGAGGAGAGTAAGAGAGATATCATGAATTCCTTTTATAGTCTAGATATATGCTCCTTATCAGATAGAGGATTTACAAATATTTTTCCCATTCTGCGAGTTGTCTTTTAAGTTTATTGGATGGTATTATTTGCAGCACAAAAGTATTTAAAGCTTCTTTTTAACATAATGCATGAGAGTCTGTATTTCAGCATTTATCTCCTATAGAATAGTAAGTTGGTAGACTTTTAATGGAAAAGTTGACCACTAACAAAAGCAAAGCCCTCACTGTGTAGAAATCCATGACTCTTAAACTTCCCTGCCACACAGCCATTAATCCACATAGACATCCATCTTTATCACCTATCCATGTCCCTTCTCTTGAAATGAGAACTCTTCTAATCAAGGTTAACCTATTGACTCTCCTTCCATAAGCTTTGCTCTATCAATTAATCGCCATCTCTTCTGTATCTTTAGCATTTTTTTTTATCTTTTCTTGGTTTTTGAATAAGTTTCACTCAGTCACTCCCATTTTGAAGAAAAGCAAACTTCTCAAGATCTGAATCCTCCAAATACACATCTCTAGCCATGATTTTTACCCGCACTTCACTTGGCTGCTCCATAGATATATTCCAACTCAAGTATCCCAAACTGAACTCCCCATCTCATTCCACAACTGCTCCGCTTCCTGTATTTCCATTCATCAATTATGGCACCATTATCCATCACTTACCCATGTCCACACCAGGCTCTCCCCTGTACACACCTCCCAGTACCAATCAATCGTCTCATGACTTTTATCTCCAGTGTATGTATATATCACAATCTGAACCACACCCTAGTTTCATCTCTTAGTATCATCTCTGAGCTGGTGTATAGACCACTAAGTGGTCTTTCCACCTCCATTTCTACTACCATTAAAATCCATCCTTCTTAATATAGCAATATCAATTTAAACAAAACCTCATGCATTTCAGCACTTGAATAGGATATGGGGTCACTCGGTATGAGATCATGCATGATGTTCGTTATATGACTTTCAATACTTTTTACTCATCCCAAGTCTCTGACTTCTCATCTGTAAAATGGGGATGATAATACTTTGTCTTAGGGTCATAGTGAACATTGAATAAGAAATATTTGTCGTAGTATGTACACACAAATGGGATCTCTTAATGACAGTGGGACCACATCATCTCTTGGGACACTCTTGAACTATATGAAAACTGGACATATGAAGGCTGGGTAGAGGCTGACTGAAAGGAGCTTCTTGGGAAGTTGTTAAGAACAGGACATGTGTTTGCTCTAATGTAAGAATTGGTACCGATTAAAAGAAATGATGAAAACAAAGGCTCTTAAAAGGATGAGTGACAAATAATAAGCGTGGGATTTTTTTTTTTTTTTTAAAAAGCCAGAAAACAAGTAATGACAAATGCCAAGCAGATATAACTGTGCTGAGAAATTGATCCTTCTTTTGATCTAAGTATTGCCCATTGCGTGTTTGCTAAATCTTTTTTTTTTTTTCTTTTAAATCTATAATTTAAAAGTGCTTCTGTTAAGTGGTAGGTAGTGGTGAGGGTATTTAAATTTTGTCATTCTAAAGGTTAGCAGTGGGATTATAGGATGATTATAAGATGTCCATGTGTTTGGGTTTTTTTAATGTTTCATTTACTCATTGTGCTAAGTACTAGACATAGGAATTAAAATAGAAGGTCCTTGTGTTAGTCAAGTTTCTCCAGAGGAACAGAAGCAATGAGATGTAGGTAGGTAGGTAGGTAAGTAGGTTAATTTAAAGAATTGGATCATGCAGTAATGAGGGCTGGCAAGCCTAAATCTGTACGAGAGGCCCATAGGTAAGAGTTGATACCACAATCTTGAATCCAGATTCTTCAGGGCGATAGGCTAGAAACTCAAACAAGTCTGTTGACCTTTAGCTTTCAGAGGTCACCTCTGCTTACAGCTTCTCAACATGGTACCTCTCCTTTCTTGCTGAGTGCAGGTTGACATCAACCCCAGTTTCTCCTCTGAGATTCAGCAGAAGATCATGATGGAGGAGGATAATACCCAGACTGAAGAGGAGCCCCAAGGAGCTAGTGACATTCAACATGCTGAGGAGAATTCTCCTGGTGAGTGCTTCCTCCTCAGAGATTTTCAGCTTGAACAGTGCCTTTTCTCCATTGTAGACACCAGGAATGAGCTGGCATTGTCCAGGGTAAACCCAGGAGTCTACAAGCACCAGGAAAATAGCCCAAGGCCAGCAGTCCTTGCTTCCAACTTTGGTCACAGGGTTACTTGCCTCAGTGAAGACATCTGGGAGTTTCGCTCAGACTGGCAGGCCATGCCTGAGTGAAGAGGTCTTTTCCAGTGACTGATAAGTCATGCACACATCAAGGTCATATTTAAAAACAAGGTGAGACTGGAAGCACAGAAAAGCTCTTGTTCTTAGGCTCTCTAGAAGAGTGCTGGTCCCATTGTCTCCTTCCAAAATGGACGCAGCTCCAACCCTGCTAGTCCTGATTCCCAGGATTTTTGGTGCTCACTGAGTCTTTGTGAGGTGTTTCCAGACATTCCAGCCAGAAAAAGGGAACTCATGAAGTATACATTTTCCTCCTTATTTGTTATTATGCTTAAACTATCCAGTTGCCAAGAGAGGAACAGAACGCTCAAATCTAGACTTAATTTTTCATTTAACTCATTGTGCTAAGTACTAGACATAGGAATTAAAATAGAAAGTCCCTTTATTAGTCAGGTTCTCCAGAGGAACTGAACCAGTGGGATATAGGTAGGTAGGTAGCTAGGAGGGTGGGTAGATAGGTAGGTAGGTAGGTGGGTAGGCAGATAGACAGATTAATTTAAAGAATTGTCTCATGCAGTAAAGGGGGCTGGCAAGCCTAAATCTGTAAGACAGGCCCACAGGTAAGAGTTGACACTGCAATCTTGAATCCAAATTCATCAGGGAAATAGGCTAGAAACTCAGACAGGCTCTCTATGTTGCAGTTTTGAGGAGAATTCTTTCTATTTTGGCAAGCCTCCATCTTTGTTTTTAATATCTCAACTATTAGATAAGGCCTCCTCACATAATAGAGGGAATTTTGCTTTACCCAAGATCTATTGCTTTAAATTTAAATACTAGCCATGCCCCGTCCCCACAAAGAATCCTCAGAGTAGCATCCAGAATGGTGTTTCACCAACAACTGACCACCGTGGCATAGCTAAGTGGGTGCAAAATTGACCACCATGGCCCTCTTACCTTGGGGAGTTTATGTCTGGAGCAGAGATGGAAAACAAATAGAAAACTTGTGATACAAAAATACAAGCTGCTTCGGCATCTTATTAAGACAGACAAAGAAGACTGAGGATGGAGTTGGGAAAAACTTTCTAGAGAGCGTGGTTCCTGAACTGACCATTGTTTGTTAAGAGGGATGAGATGAGTGGCTATCTAATTGGGGATAACTGCACGTAGTCTGTTATGATCGAAATTTCACCTCCTTTCAGGGAGAGAAGTGAGAAGATGGTAAGCTACTAAGTGTGAAAATAACCTGGAGTTGCCAGGTTATTGACTTATTTTTGTTGTTGCTGTTTATTTAGTTAATGATGAACTGAGGATTCTGGATTTATGTTATTCTAAAGGTTTAGAGTCATTGAAGAATTCATTGAAGCATTCAAGTGATGAGATTAGAGTTTCGGTATTCAAAAACAATTCATGTAATTTTTCTACAACTGTTTTATAGATCTATTGTGTATGACGTTTCTGTGGAAGGTGTTGAACATATGTGGTGAACAATATAGAAAGGTCCCGGGCTACACAAAGCCTAGACTTTAGTGAGGAAATGATGGGCAGGGGAGACAAAATGATTACAAATTTTAATTAGTACTCTAGAGACCAGAGTTTGATTTAAAAACTTATAATTCCAATGTCTGCTTACTCCTGTGCTCACGACACACGCACACCACCATGCCCCAGCCCTGAATGCCATCACATCCCTGTCATAAATGCAAGCTTTAAATACTGAGTCACTCAGCAAACTGCCCAAGATCCAACCTCTTCTCCTGGCCAAATACTCAGGGCCTTGGATTTGATACTTCCTAACTCTCTCCAAAATGTGAACCTTAGCCTTCCTTTTAGGTTTTTCCATCTTCCACCGCCTTGGGCAAGCCCTTGCTTACCACATACCCTGTGTCCCTGCTGCTCAAAGTCTAATTAAATTTTATCTCCGTCAACCCCTGGGCTTGTTTCTGGTCCTCTCTAGAAATGGAAGTTAGAAATATGAGGTGATAAATGAAGGCAAAGAGAATGGAAAAAAGAATACTCCTGACAGATACATAAGAGGTAAAAATGCTGTGGTTTGCCAGTGGATTGGTAGTAGAGGCTGAGTAAAATAAAACTTCCAAATTGGGGTGTTAGGTAGCTGAATGTAAGGAGTGAACTTTAATTACATAACAAAGAAGGAGGGTTGTGGGGTGTACATGGAGGAAGGTGGTGATGACTCAGACATGTTGGGTCGTCTGTGCGCAGTGGAAATCCCTGTGAAGGTTCACAGTATTGCCTTGCCTGGTATGTGCCCCTCAACCCTCCTCTCTTTTACCGAGGCTGCATTGTAGACGTTGGAACGGAAGACAGGGATTGATATTACCCATATCATTCAGCTATATACAAAGTCGTTGAGAATTTAACAGGAAATGTTTAGTCCAAAGGAGAGAAAACTGTCTTTTGAGAGCTAGTTAGCAGTGAATTATTCATGGGGTCATGTTGCCCCATCCCCGTTATAGATGGATCCTTCAAAATTGCTGTGTAAGAATTTTTCACCTAGCAATCACTTTGATAACTTCAGGAACCAGATAGGATGTAGAATAAAAGTAGATTGTGCAACAGGAAAACAATAAACCACATCTGGGTTGACTTGATTTCATTGCCTATCAATGCTCAGTGTAGCCGAGAAATGAAAAAAGTACTTAAGGATCCACCACCCCTTGCCCCCTGCCCCCAATACTCTAGTTGCTGGGAGTCTCAGGTCCTATCTGGGTTTTTTGGAGAGGAAATAAGGAGAGTCACAGAAAGTTCTGCCAACTGGCATGGGAGAGGAGGAAACCATGCCCTTTAGAGGTACCCATATCGGCCTTCTTCACTAGCAAATTCATTACCATATATGTAACTTTCCTCCTGTTCACTGTTTGTTTGGTAAGCCTTTTATAAAGTTAACTTCCATATTACTATTAAAAGTACTACATATTCATCCACTGATGTTCAAGTTCTAGAGAGTCTATGTCAATCTTATAGCTGTAAAGTCAACCTTGGAAGTCAACCTCTTGAAAAGAAAAAATATGAGAATGACCTTTTAAATGGGTTTCTTCTTATTCCTGTTTGAGAAACACAGCAAGTAAATTTTGATTATCTTCTTCAAGTATATCTATAACTCATACAATCTCCTGTTCTTGAGAATAATTGAGAGATTCAAAGAGTCTAAAAGAACTCTATTAGTCTTAAACATCACTGTGAATCTCAGAAATAAATGCTTCAAGCAACCATTGAGAAATGATTGAGCACCGACACCAAATCTCTAGTCAGAGTTGAGAGCTATCACTTTATAGCTCTCAGCAACTCCCCAGAGAGAGCAGTGCCCTTATCCCCAGGGTATGAGACAATAGAAGACGTCAGGCACTAGGCCCCACAACCCCTTCGACAAGATGCAACTGGTTTATTGGAATATGAAGCCACTGAGTTACCAGCCCAGAATGGGACCCAATAGCCCAAAGGTACCTGTTTCATGCCTATTTCTACGGGAGTCTTAGGAATTGTGACAGTGGAGTCATTCACAAAAGGAGAATACAGGGATGGAGGTCAGGAATAGGCAGAGGGAGTCCGCATTTCAGGGACCTTCGTGAGTATGTAACTGAGTAAGGATTCATATCTTTATTTGACATGTTAGAAAACAGAATGTAGACTCCTTTATTGAACCCTTTAAATTCTATAGCTGGAGCTCATCTTTATTTTTCTGCCTAGTTTTATATAATCTGCTTCCACTTCTTCCCTGTATGTCAGTAAAGAGGAGCCGGTTTAGTGGGAAGAAATGACATAACTAAAATGGCATTGGATCAGGAACTGAACATTTGTATCCCTACATCTCCCCTCCCCCAAATCTGGCCCAACTCCCTGAGATTTATCTCCCATAGCCGCTGCATGGACTCTGGGCTCATGCTGGCTGGAGTACTTGCGTCCCCCCTCATCTATGGCTTTGCTGTCCTTCGTGTATGTACACTCTCCGCTCCTCGGAGGCCCCTTTGTAACATGTGAAGGCCACATTGTCTTCTCTGATAACCTCACTGACTGAGATAACCTCTTTTCTGAACTCATTGGTGTTGCTTTTTACAGCATGTTTTCTAGTGAGATGCTAGACAGTTAACTCCTTATTACGAAGACAGATAACAAATCTCTCCATTTCCACCCATCTAACACACCTCGTGTGGAACAGCGTTGATGCTTAATAAATCTTTCCTTGTGTTTATCTGTCTCCATCTTCTGAATTCTAGCCCCTGTTCGGAGTTCTCAGAAGTGTCTAGGGCAGTGAGGTCTCCATATGTCTGACACATCAATTTGATACTCATCCCAACTCAACGGATTCAAAAACATTGTTACGTTATGCTATATTATAATATTTTATTATGTAATATCATAGTATGGTATATGATGGGGGATTTGGATTTTGGAGAAGCTGAGAACCCTGCAATAGGGAGGAATACAGCTGATAAAAATCTGTTTTTTCTATGATGAACAGATAACCTAACCTATAAAGAAAATTCCTTGTAAATTTTCATGCAGGAAAAGTAGACTTATTTAGGGTCCTCAGGTGATTTGAAAAGGTGCCAGATAAGCACAGCTGGATAGATTAATCTAAAAGGGACACACACAAACACGCAAACAGCATCCTTTTACTGTCCGATCCAATACCAACTCATAGAAAATGTTGGGGGCAGTGCAGAAAGAGAAGCTTTTGATGCATAAATTAATCAGATTTTCCAAACATACACATATTTATATTATTCTCGTAATTAGAGAACCAGTCTTTACATAGTTTAACATAGAGCAACACATGAAGATAAATTTCCCCTTTAATTCCGGTAGATTACGTTTAATTCTGGTTAATTTTCCGGTGTCAATTTATTATTATTTATTTCTTTTTTTATGCTTCATGTATGTATAGATGGACTTGAGAACCTGAAGTAAAACCCAAAAGTCCAATAAGTGTATTAAAATAAAAATATATCAAAGATATTTAAAAAAAGAAAACAAAGCATCATTACCAGGGCACAGTAATTTAAATAAGGCTGATACTGTGCTCCCTGGCACCTAGGCTATAAAGGGAAACATTCGTTAACATAATTCTCCTTAACAATGATTGCCAATCCAATATGAATATAGATGGCTGTACTTTTTTTAAGAAATAAAAATATATTTTTTTTAAGAGAGAAAATGTATCTTAGTACTAAATTCTAAAGGGAGTTTATGATGAGGAGTCAACTTGCACACACAGTGAAGGACAGTGGCTGATGTCACTGACAACTGTCCCAGAGGAGAAGGACAAATCTGGCTGGAAGCTACTCTTTTGGTGA
The DNA here is from genome assembly GCA_004363575.1 of Solenodon paradoxus. NCBI lineage: Eukaryota > Metazoa > Chordata > Mammalia > Eulipotyphla > Solenodontidae > Solenodon > Solenodon paradoxus. Next base: position 34,128 of record RJWH01003135.1, on the reverse strand, counting down.
GGACATTATGGTCAGCGAAATAAAACACAGGAAGGACACAAAAAACTGTATGATCTTGTGGCTATGGAGAGTCTAAAAAAGAGTCAAGTAGATAGAAGCAGAATAGAAAGGCAGTCACCAGGGCAGGGAGGTGTGGGGAATGGTTGGTCAAGTGGTATAAAGTTGTTAAGTCGAATGAATGAGTCTAGAGATCTGATGACTATAGCTAACACTGTGTTAAATATTGGAAATTGGAGAAGAGTAAATTTCAGGTGTTCACACACACAGCAAAGGTCACAATGTGAGAAGACAAGTTAATTAGCTTGACTGTAGTTATCATTTCACTTGTGTATGTGCATCACATCATGCTACACACCTTAAATATATACCATTTTTATTAAAAACATAGAAAAGAGAGAAAAAGAAGATGTTATACTTTTGAATGCTCACTGCATGTTACCTATGCCCAGCTTAAAGAACAGTGCTTACATTATTACATTAATTCAGAAAAATATGGGTCAACTGTTATTAATTCCATTTTTCAGAACAGAAGTTCATTTCTCAATGAGGGTAAATATCTTGCATTACTTAGCTAGTCAAGGGCTGAGTCAGGGCCGGAACCCAGGTCTGCTTGACTCCAAAATCAATTTTCCATTGTACTCTACAAAGAAAAACTTTTTGATTCTTTATAGAAGCATAATATTAAAGAGAACTTCAGTACAAATAATTGCTCTATGAGTTGGTTGGGATCGAGAATGGGCTAAACTGATAACTTCCAAACATCCAGAGCTAATCAAGTCCTGTCCCGCGCGTCTTTGCTAAAGGATGCGGTAGCAAAATCCATTGCAAATGGAACCATCCATAAATTAATATCTAATATTAATCCAATAACTAATCTCACACTGTGCCACTTCAGTACCACTTCTCCCCACCCGAGAAGGTAAAGGATACAATAACATAAGGTCAGGTGCTATAGCCACTACAGATTGGAGAGAAGGGAACAGGGAATGACGTTTTGCTATGTAGGTGATAATACAACATCCCTCCTGGACAGCAGAGAATGTCAGAGAGAGGAAGGTCTGGTCTGGGATTACATAGTGGACTTGGTTTTAAAGAACCCAGGAAATGCAAAACTTAGAAAGATCTCATTTTTTTCCTGTGAAAATGTTGTCATAACTGGCAATAATAATGAGTGCTAATATTTGATTGCCTTCTATATATTTTTAGATGTGGGGTTCTGCATTTGACATTGGAATGGACCCTGACACCACAGGAACTCATCAGATGTGACAACTAGTGCTGGACTGAGTCCTTTAAAAAGTCACATTAAATGACTGCTCTTTGAGCATCTTTCACGTTTTAAGTCTATACAGGATAAATGAATAAAATGATCCCTTCTAGATTTCAAGAGGCTTGGCAGACATGTCAACAGATAAAACCAGGCAGTGAGACGAGGCCAGTGAGGATCATTTTTTGGTCTAGTGATTAGGAAATATTCATTATACAGACATTTCCCTAGATATCATTCCTACTTAGAGAAGAAGAAGAGGGGGACATTTAGAAGCATGAACTCTAGAACTCTGTGGCCTGTGTTCCAATTCTCTGCTGACTTATTCACTGAGTAATCATTGCATTAAATCCTCTGTTCCTTACTTTTTATTTACTTACCAAATAGGGAGGGATAACAGTATTTACCTCTTAGGGTTGTTGTGAGGATTAAGCTTATAAACACTGAAAACTATTTGGAAGCATGTCTGGTATATACACTAATCTTGGCTCTCAATAAATATTAGCTCTATTTTTGTAAACAAAATATTGTCAGCTATAGCCATTCTGGGTGTGTGGTGTTAATCTACACACTCCTCAGACCCTTTGAGAGAGAGTGACTGCATTTAAGATTGCTGTCTTGCCAGTGTGTATCACAGGCCCTGTTTTGGGCAAGGAAGCCCTTGCAACCACAGTGCTTTGGATCAAACCATCATTCATTCCTGAGCACCCACTTCCCTTCAAGCATTTTGCTAGGAACCAGAGGGCTATATCATTGGAGAAAATAGACAAAAATCCTTTCCTGCATAGGTCTGATATTCTATTGAGAACAGTCAGATAGTAATTATAAAAGTACATTTTATGTTTGATGATAGTTGTCAATAAAAATATGAAGAAAGCTTACTGGAGTATGCATTTTTTTCATTTTATTTTAATTTTTACACATTAAAATAAACTCACATGTAAAGGTTCCCCATTCCTCATATATATATATACATACATATATATATATATATATATGTCAAGACACCCTGCCCTCCACTGAATCACCGAGTGTTCTTCACCATTGTCCAGTGGGCTCTGTCACCATTTCTCCCCACCTCCCTCCAGTTTCATTCTCTACTGGTAACCTGAGTTTTGTTGCAAATGTCCAAGAGTTAGTTTTAGGTCATCTGTTGCTTTGTTTTATCTGTTCACGTTCCACCTATGAGCGAGTTCTGCTATCTATCATTCTTCTTTTGACTTATTTCACTAGCATAATCCCCTCTAGATCCATCCATGTGGATTCAAATAACAGGATTTCATCTCTTGTAAGGGCTGTGTAGTGTTCATCCATTGTATAGTTGTACCACATCTTTATCCAATCATCTGATGTTGGGCATTTAGTTTCTAGTTCTTAGCTGTTGTGAATAGGGATGCAGTCAATGTGGGGTTGCATAAGTCTCTACCAATGAGTGTTTTTTTCATCTTTTGGGTGAGAGTGCATTTAAATGCAGATACTAGGCAGGAGAGAATTCCAAGCAGAGAGCACAACTCACACAAAGACCCTGAGACAGAAGCACACCTCTCTAGGACCCAGTCTAGTCCAGGAGGCCATGGGGCAGGAATTAAACAACAGAAATGAGGGAAGAAGGAGCTAAGGTCAGAGAATGATAGGCCCTGTGTTGTCCTTCTGGGTCATTCTATGAACTTCGGCTCTTGTTTGGATTGAAATGGGGACCCTTGGCAGGGTTTGGGGCTGGGGAGTCAGGGGTACTGTCTTGGTGTTTTAAAGGGTCTCTGGTTGCTGGGTTGAGAGAGCCCAGAAGACAGCAAAAAAAAAAAAAAAAAGAAAGAAAGAAACAAAGGTAATGAAATTCAGATGTGATGTCAGATTAGACCTGAGTAGTAATCACGTGGAGGTGGTAAGTACTTGAATTTTGGCTTTATTTTGAAAGCTGAAAGGATTTCCTGATGGACTGGATTTGGAATGTGAGAAAAGCAGGAACAGTTAAGGATGACATCAAGGTTTTAGGCCTGAGGTGAGGGAGACTTCCATTGGGTGGCACTGGTTGTTTGGGGGAGGGAGGATGGAATTCTGGATTTCCCTGTTATGGGGCACAATGTGGTAAGCATCTCAGTGGACAGTTGCCTGGAGCCTGCAGTTCAGGGGAGTTGGCCAGGTTGGTGGTAAAATGGGGGAGTCATCAGCACAAAGAAGGTATTTAGTGCTGTGAGACAGAATGAGATCACCCAGGGAGTGAGTGTAGATTGACCAGCTGCCCAGTCTGAGATCTGGGCATGCCACTGCTCAGAGCCTGGGAGAGGAGACGGGACCTGGGAAGGGGCTGAGAAGGAGCAACCAGTGGAGTAGAAAGAGCACCATGAAAATGTGCTTGGAGGAAGCCAAATGAAATTGTTCCAAGGAAGTGATCAGTTGTGAATTGCTGCTGATGGTTCCAGTGAAAAGAAGATTGAAGAAGCATTTCATGCAGTAGTTTAATCTCCAGAAGATTCTAGGGACCTCAAGCTCTCCAACGGAAAGAGACAATCTGGAGACAGCTTTTCTTCCCAATTCCTTAGTTTTATTGTAGCTGAATCAGGAGAGGGGGGGTAAAAAAAGCCAGTGGCTGGAGAGAAAAGGGAGTCAAGAGCGTTTTTGTGTGTTTGTTTCTAAGATGGGAGAAATGTGATGGGGGAGAGGAGAAACTGCTGGAGCACTTAGATTGTTGGCTTGATCCCAGCAGGTTTCTGTGACACAAAGAGCCAGGACAAGGGGGAAAGAGTGTTATAAAAAATGGCACAGTCCGTAGGTGAGCCTCACCCTGAAATCACAAGTCAGACTAATTTGCACAAATGAAAAGTGCATTCTGGAGTCGTCTGCTGAGGGCCGCTCCTGCAGTCTGGTAATTTGCCTACATGATCTGGAAATGAAAACGTATAATTAATTACCCTGCAGTATCAGTATTCTGACGAGAGAGGAAAGCATTGTTGCTGGGAGCTAACTATTGCCCAGATCGCTGGTTTGGACTTCATTGTGCCCTTTCTTGCATTTCTGAGCCCCTCCAGGGCAATGGCCTTGTCTCTAGCCCTAGCGGCTCCTGGCTCAGGTGCGCCCGACCTGAGTCAGTTTCACTGCTTCCAGCGAAAGCACCCGCTGCCACTCACACATCAGCATTATTTTCATCAGTTACAGCAACTGAGGAAAGAAAGAAGAAGAAGAAGAAATGATAGAAACTTTCAAGAGAAACACCTGAAAGGAAATCAGTATAAGCTAGTTGAAAATCCTCAGCCCTCAGGTGTGGCCCTTCCCCAACAATTTTGCAAAGCTGCCTTTCTGACGCATCAGATACCCGCCCGCGGGCGAAGGTGGGGAGGAGGAGGTGCAGTCACCTGGAGTTCCCCATTAGAAACTGCAACGCGGGGTGAGGAAATCAGCACCCCGGGACGTGCACCCTCCCGCCCTTTTCCAGCTCATTAAAAAAAAAAAAAAAAAAAGTCTACGGCGCGGCTGTGAACGCGGCTAGAGAAGCTGGTGCCTGGATCGGGCCGTTCCAGCAGCTGTAAAAGCCCCGAAGGCAGACTGCGGGGAGCAGGGTGGCCCACCGACTTGAGAGCCCGGAGTCCCGCGGTGCGCGAAGGGGGGGTGACGCGGGGCCGGGGGTTCGGCCGGAGCGGCGTGGAGCCCACCACTGCTGCCCGAGGGGGAGCGCACCGCGTGGCCGGTCGCACGGAGCGCGCCCTGCCGCCCCGACCGCCGGCAGCCGGCCGCGCCCGGGAACCAGGTGAGGAGGTGGCCGCCGGCGGCGGGGAGGACGCGAGCGCGCCCGGTCGGCGCGTTCCGGCGGCCCCCCTGGGGTGCTGCCTCCCCTGCGCCGGGTTGGTCGCCGCCGGGAGCGCGGCCGGGGTTGGGGGCGGGAGGAGGCTGTGGCCGCCAGGCGGAGGAGGGGCGCGCTGAGTGCGCACCGCGGGCGCGGAGGGACGGGACGGCTGGGGCCGAGCGGCGGCGGGGCGGTGGCCCGGGGGCCGAGGGAGGGAGGGAGGGCGGGGGTCGGGGCTGGGCTGGGCGACCGGGCGGCGTGGGGAGCGGCGGCTCGCGGCCAGGATGAAACGGTGAGTGGGCTCCGGGGACGCAGAGTTTCTTGGCTTCTGGGACAAAAGCCGGGGCTGCGCAGCTCTGGGGGCTCCGAATCTCGGGGACGGGTGGGACGGGTGGACCTGTGGCCGGGAGGACCCAGAGGAGGGAGTGTCGGGAGACAGACGCTCACCGACCGTTTGTAGGGAACCGGCGACATTAGGGGCACGAGAGGAGTGTCCAGAGGCAACTTTTGCCGAGGACTCTAGAATCCCCCAGGGGAGAGCGGTGGGGATCCTCGGGGTCCCCCTGCTTTGTCGCTGTGCTCGGAGGAAAGAGAAGGACAGCTGCTGCCTGGAGCAGGGCGCAGGGTTCAGTGGGCACCTCTGTCCCCTCCAAATCTCTGGCCAGCTGCGCATTTAGTTCCACTTTGTTTCGAGAGTAGGGCTCGCGAGTTGAAACCGCTCAGTCTCAGATCCGATTTGGCGGTGAATCCCCCCCGAAGTGTGTGGTGTGGCGGCCTCCGCACCCCGGGAGGTGGTGGTGGAAGCCTTGGGCAGGTTTTTGCACCCGCGTTTCACCCGCGCAGAGCGCGGCGGAGGCGCAGCCGAAATGTTTGCTGTGCGTTTAGTAACCCTAGCGGTCACCCCTTACTAGAGCGCCGAGGACTTGGCTAACTCCCGCCACCGCCAGGAAATTAAAAGGCTGACAGGCTGTCCCTTCCAGGGTTGGGATTTCCTGTTAAAAAGAGTTTGGGAAGTCGAAGCTGCTTCCCGCACCTACCCATCTCCCTTTCGTCTGTAAAAGGAGGAACTGCGGTCGCACCCTTTTCCGTGGATAGGCTTGCCCAGGGCTGGAAATCCTCAAACCTAGAAGTCTTCTCTTGCGGCTGGGAAGTGGCGCTTAAGTGGCTCTAGAATGCGCAGCTCTTCACAGCCACACACAGGTGGAAGTGGAACCTGGCGAGGAGGCTCACACCTGTGCGGACCTTTCAGTTCAGATGTGTGTCGGTCACATGGCCCTTGGTTGTATGAACGCGTAAGTTACAGACTTGGAACTTCCAGAATTGGCGGTGTATCTGAGTTTTCCTTCACGGGCTTAGTATCAAGGCGTTTGAGATTTGTCTCTGAGATTCTAATATTCTGAATTCTCCTTGGAGAGTTCTAAACTAAGTTCAGAGTTTCAGAGGGTTAAACTTTTGCCCTGAGAACACTTGAATTCTTGGTTCCAGGGAGGATAGCAACAGAGTAGTTGGATTTGGGATAAATAAACCTTTAGCGTTGCCTACTTTTTTAACAGAATGGCTATATCCCTGGTACAATTGCCCTCAATTGTGTAAATATTTGTTTGAATAAAGAGCTACGGTTCTTTGAAAAGTAACAGTTGTGTCTATTCATGGTTCCCTTTTCAAATCCTGGTCTTAGTTATTTAAAAGGGTTTTTTTTTTCCCCCCGACATATATTTAATGTGGAAAATTAAACATTGTATGTACTTAAGACGCTGTAAAGTTCCCAATACTTTTATAATGGGGTGTTTCCTTTGAAAGAGAGAGTTGAGGTTTGCTTTTAGTGGAACTGAGTAGCCTTTACCCGCTGCTGATCTAGAGGTTTGCAAATCCCCGACTTTTCTCACAAATGGAAAAATTAGATGTTTGATTAAAAAGTAGTCATCATTTCAGTCAATTTGCAGACTCAGTTTCTTCCTTGCAACTGGCGGCGGTTCTTCTGGATTGAGGGCAGACTAGAGGGGGATCGCTCTTGGATCTGGATTTGAAGGAAAATATATTTAGCAAATTAGGCTAAGAGCTTGCTTCTTCCTATCTTAAAGAACTTAGAACAAAGCTGAAACTCTAGCCACCTTTTCAGGAACATTGGACTTACTGACTTTTGCACAGGAGATCAGAAATTAAAAACCAGAGTGATTACTCAAACATAGGTTTTGGATACTTGGTTCAAAGCCCCCTTTGGGAGTGTGTAAGCCAGGAGGAATAGATTCTGGAGTGTACTAGAGAAGTTACTGTAAAAAGAATGATTCATGAAAAATACTTTTAAGAGCAGTTGAAGTTATCATCTGTATGCTATTTCTCAACCCTTAGCTGGGAGGTGGTGCTATGAATGACTTGGAAAGACAGTGGTTTTGAATGTCTTCCAAATGGAATACATGTGCTTTGTACATCTGTCTGTTAGATCTCGGTATACTTTTTTCTTTAGTGTTATTATTAATGATATGAATGTCATCCATTTGAATCAAAAACAACTTTTAAATAAGTGCTTTATTTTGTAGCCCTGTGGAAGTTATTGTAATGGTTCTTGATGGAATGAGGGATGAGGGGGAAGCATTTCGCCTCCCCCCTGAGGGATGTTGGTCAATGTCTGGACAGCTCCAACTACCCGCTGAGTCTGGCATTGAGTGGATAGAGGCCTCAGATGCTGCCTAATATACTACAGGTCACGGGACACGCAAAGAAAGAAAGATCCAAATTCTTCACTGGAGTGTGCCACCTCCTGGGTATCTGTTAACAAGATTAAGGATCTTAATCTAATTTGGATCATCAAGAAAACCACTGTGCTCTTGCTCAGCACAAAGAAACCCTGTGATAGAAGCCTTTCTGTCTGAAGAAATTCTTTTGCCCTTGGCATTAAAAGCTTTAATATGCCATAGATGTGAAGGAACTTGTGTTCATTGATGGCTTGACTTAAAATCAGAGAATGCTGGTGTGTTAGAGCACAAGAGCACCTCGGAGATCAACTTTTTCATTTTAGAGATGTAAACATGGAAATGCCCAGCAATGACTCAAGTGAGTCCGTGGCAGACCCAGTTCTAGGTTTAGAGAATATACAAAAAGATATTCAGGCAACCGTAATTAAAAAAAGAAAGAAAATTAGACTGGACCTCCTGGGAGAGTTTAGAGACACCACTCTCCACGAGAAAATAAATAAACTCTTTGCTGAGGAAGGGATGCTATTCGCCATGGTGACTGTGGAGCATCTGCCTGGGTGTGTCAGGCTTCAAGAAGGGCATAATTCCATTGTGTGACCTGTGACACTCCACTTCTGGTGCCTGCACCATCCTTCCCATAGCGAAGTGGGCAACAGATGGTTTCACAGGCAGAGCAGATGCTGCCTTTGAATCCCCGTACAAAGCAGAACATTTGAAATTTTCTGTACCTCCCTGCCATATGGGTTAAGAGTAGAGTGCATGAATGGAGCATGAATAGGGCAAACCTGAGCAGAAGGAGGTGTAGAAAAGGCTTCCCGAGCATGGAGTCTTAAAATAAGACACTCGGCATATAAGGAGATGAGTATGCATTGGGGGCAATTGTAGGCAACATTTATAAGCTGTTGAGTGGTTATCTCAATTTGATTACATAGAACATGGGTTAGGAATTGGAAGACAATTCAAGATTGGCTATTTGGGGGGGGGGGTATGGGATAAAATAATTAGGAAGGATATAAGAACCTCAGAAAATCCTGTCATCTGCCTCCAGTGCCCACAGTCCACCCACTTTTCTAGAAAGTGTAGAACTTGCATGCTAAATCTGCTCCATTTACTCTTTCTCTCATACTCCAAGCCTGGACCACTCTGCTTACCTAATGGGGAAGAAAATGGTAGTACTAGAAAGTGATTGTCAGTTTCCAAGGAGAGTTTAAAAAGCAGGGCATTTGTGAATGGCTCAGTTTGGAGAAAGGAGTTATCTGAGGAAGTTTTGGATGATAAGAGAATTGGTAGACATAGGACCTGATCAATTACAAACATACTTCTCACATTACCTTTACCGTGATTAGCCAGTAAAGCCCCCAGTTATGTATTCTAGGTCTGTGTGCCAAGTGGTCCCGCCATGGTAATTCTTATCCTCACATCTGAGAGGTTCTGCCAATATAGAAGAATTTTTTCGTATGTCTTTCTTGGAAGAGCTCAGAGCTCTGGACAGTGCTGAGGTGGCTTCTTATCATTTTGACAGCCTGCCAATGGGTGCACCGCAAAGCCAAGCACATGGTAGTATATTTAGAAATGATTTGAAAGTGATGACTTTTTAAGGGGCCCTGTGCCCCACAGTTGCTTCAATGAGGAGGTGCAACAGTCTTTCCATGATTACCTTTGACCCAGATTTTTGTGATTTTTTTTTTTTTTTTTTCAGATGATGGGAAAAAAGACTTGAGGGTTTTTGTGTTTTATTAAAAAAAAAATTGACTGAAAATATTAATGGTATTTAAGTGTTATGTGTCTTGTGTTTTGAAAACAAATAATACCAGAAAGTCCAGCTCAGTTTTTCACTTCCATTCATAAGAAATGTTAGGAAAGCAGAAAACTGGCCTTTGTCACCCAGGAATTTAAATCTTCTGGAATTAATTTGCACACATTTGTTTTCATATTTTGGGATGTTTCTTACATGTTGAGAAGAAGCTTTGTGTGGTGTGGGTTTCAAAGGCAAGATGACTATCTATGGCAGCGAATGGGCAAGAAGAGAAAGCAAGTATGAAAATCTTTCTGTTGAGATGCTGGGGGTTGGGGAAGCAGACTAGACCAAGAGAAAGAGTAATTGACTAACTTAAATGGAAACATTTTTGAGAGGTTTCGAAAGACTGTCTTGTTTTGTGGACTGTGTGAGGGTTGATGAGATGCACTGCTTTTCCTTACTTTGTGAATGAAAGGGAAGCAAAAGTTTGTTCCGCGTTTAATATTGTTACATGTGTACTACATACCATGGTTCAACAGTTAATGTTCTATAGCACGGAGGGTCAGTCTCTTCTCAGGCTTGCCTGCAAGTCTAGAGTTCAGTGCAAATCAGCTTCGATATCTTAGAATATGATGTTTGCCTCTTGCCTGTGACTTTGCCAGAGGCACATGCCCTTGCGGAATTCATTTTCATATTCATATGCTAAATGCAATAGCAAAAAAAAAAAAAAAATGCCTGTGATTAGAAGATTTGGATTTGTTTCTTGACCACCTACTGCCAAACTAAGGGGCAGGGAGGGGAAGCCAGTTCTGCATTCTCTGACCAGCCAGCATAGTGTTTCACGTCCCTGTCTCATAGAGGGGACTCTGGAGCCCGGTCTGCCAGCCACATTTGCTCACGTCACTGCAGGAGGAGGTTTGCAAAAACAGCTTAAGATTTATTAAGGAAATTGCAAGCCATGGGAATGCAGACCAAATATTTTCTCACACATCCTGCCGAATCCAGTTCTCTTACTGAATTGCATTCAGATAACTCTGTCGAGACCTTTTCCGCACTATGTGATGCTGGAGAGTTTACCGGGCCTGGAGAATGTCGTGGGCAACAGCGCCAGGGAAATCTCGTAGCTGCCAGCTATCTCTCAAACACGTTTCTGTTCTGCGGTCATTTCCATCTCCTGCCTTGCATGATTGGCGCTCCTGTGTTATTTAACCAGCTTCTATGGAAGTCTTGGAAGTTAGAGCGGAAGACCATGGAACTCAGCTTTAACCATCTTAAATGGGGGAAACAGCTGCTAAAACAAGGTGTGAAGCCTGACTAAGTGACTAGTTCCAGCTCTTCCTTCTGTTGGTTATTTTGGCAGGACCGGGAGGCGGACAGGCCTCCTGGCTCATGTTCCCAGCAGCCTCTCTGGCTTCCTCGTGCTAGATGGGTTATTACAATCAAAATAACACCCTAATGGAGCCATTTCCTTTATCGGTGGTGTTGCTATCAGGTATAAAAAACTGCATTGATTCAGTTAAATTGAGAAAGTTTATTGATCTCTGCAGGCTCAAATCCTTTCCCTTTTCCTTCTAGGCAAGACATGGTCAAAAGACAGGCAGAAGGGGTGATACCTGGTGGAATAGCAGTTAAGTCAACCTCCTCTAAAGGAGCACAGGCCACATACCCCTGGGTTCAAGTCCCAGGTTCAATGTGAACAACTAAATAAAAATAAAATGTTTCTTCTCTTCTCCCTGCCTGCCTACTGGTCCTCACCCCTCCCTGTACCTTTCCCTTAAAAAGATACATAGAAGAAAAAGGAAAAATTAAGTGTCTTATAACAGACACTCTGTATAATCAGCCATTTAATGAGAAAGAAATGTTATCAGTATTGTTTTGGTATTTTTGAAATACATCTTTTACTTTAGGGTACTTTAAAAATACATCCCTGCCATTTTTGAGTTAAAGTGGAAAATGATGACCATGAATGATGTGGTCAACTTGGCTTATCCCATCTCTCCTGAGCCCAGTTCATTAATATTGGGAAAGGAATAGGAGACACAGTACATTGAGTTTAGGGAGCATTATTTTGTGAAAAATTGAAGATGACTCTGCAGTGTGTGTGTTTTGATCAGTAATGAGGAATGGAGACAGGATGGTGGAAAGATCAGAGTTTGTTTTCAGATTCTCATCTGCTAAATCAAGCCTGTAGCTCGGGATCAAGAGAGAATATCTTTATCCTGTGTGATCCAGGGACAATAGTTTTCTTGCTTAAAAATAGTTTTGAGCTTGAAGGATGCTGTTTCCTGGAGTGCTTCCTGCTTGAGGAAGCGATTTTGTGTAGAGCGCTACATAGGTGTTCAAGACCGCCATTTTGTTTTCGCATGACTCTGTGTGTGTGTGTGTGTGTGTGTGTGTGTGTGTGTGTGTGTGTGACATTTTTGAGGCTGAAGTTTTTCAGGATGTGCATAGTGGGTTTCGCATTTTTTATTTTTTTAAATTCCTCACACTCTTGTTTCCCCCCATTCCTGGGACTCGAACCCAGGGGTGTGTGGTCTGCACTCCTTCAGAGGCAGTTGGCCTAACTGCTGCTCTACCAGGGCATGCCAAGAGTTTGGCAATTTTTGTGAATACTTTCACTTTTCTGAATAAGATGATTTTTGTTTCTTATGGTGGTAAAATTTAGTTGTTTCCTCCCCTAGCATGATCTTCAAGTGTGCTAAATAGAATGAACTAATATTAGTCATCTGGATAATGCATTTTCCTTCAGATTTCTTCATAGGTATGTAAAAAAAAGTCAAATTTTAGGGGCTTAATTTTATATGAAAAGTTGGGGGGCGGGGGGGAACAGCCAGCAGCCATTAATGTGACGTTCTCCTTTGTAAAGTGAGCCTCTGTACTTTTTAAATGCATGTATATTCATGTATTTTTATTCACATTGATTTTCAGAAAACATATATCTTTCCCATTTAAAATATTTCGTTATAGAGAACTTTAAACATACACAAAAGTTAAAAAGTAATACAGTCAATTCCCTCTTATCTATCATCCAGTTTCCACTGTTATCTACCTAATCTTGTTTCATTGTAGATCTTTCTTCTCCCCAAACATGGATTGTTATAAACCACATTTCAAACACTGTAGTAAATAATTTAAAATGTAATTCTAAGAAATTAGGATTTAAAAAATATATATCTGGGCACTCCCTGGTGGAGTAGTGGTAGGTCATTTGGCTCTGAAGGAGCACAGGCCACATACCCCTGGGTTCAAGTTGGAAGGTGAGTTGACAGCCAGTGTGAACAACTAAATAAAAATAAAATAAAATGCTTCTTCTCTTTTCCCTGCTTGCCTACTTGCCTTCATCCCTGCCTATACCTTTCCTTAAATATATATATATATATGAACATATATAATAATAATTATTATTATCATGCCTAAAAAATAGCAGTAATAGCAGTATCATTTATTTTCCAGTCAGTGTTCATGCTCTTTTATTGTCTTATTAATAGTTGGATTGTTCAAAACAGGATCCAGAAAAGGTCTCTACATTGCATTTAATTGGTTTGTTTCCTGAGTCTCTTTTAATCTAAGAACAGTTTCCTCTCCAGTTGTTGTTTCATTTCCCCATGTCATTGCTAAATTGTTTCCCATAGACATTCCCATATTCTAGAATTGGGTGATGGCATCTGCGTGGTATTGATTAATGTGTTCCTCAGTCCCTTGTATTTTCTGTAATCAAAGACAGCCTGCTCTGAATTAACCTTTCCTAACATATCATCATGTTGAATTGACTCAGTATTCATAGATGTGCTTATTGAATGCATATTCTCTTCTTTAAAAATTGTGAAAGCTGCTTTGGTAATGGTAGAAACAAATCTGGGGCCTAGCTAAAAGTCCAATCTTGATTATTTAGGTAAAAGTCAAATCTTGATTATTTAGGTAAACGTCAGGAATGTTGCAAGTCGAAGGGAATGTGAGTGACCTGAATGCTTTCTGAGGTGGTTTCTGCTTTCATCCCTCCCTCCTCTGCCTTCCTCGCTGACTGAGGAGCGTTATCACAGGAAACATGCTGCTAAATTCCTTGCATAGTCTAAAGAATAGTTTAAAGTTCATACAGGCAAGTTTTATTCAGGGGACTAGCATGATATCTTTTTTTAAATCCCTGTAATTGATGTTTTATTCTCTTCACCGAGTCCTCTAAGAATCTTAAGAATTCCCCATAGAAAACAATGTAGATTTATTGAGAAGTAACCTCTGATCACGCACAAAGCTCCTGGGGAGTATGGCTGTTGCTGCTGAATGTGATGTCTTGTCGAGTGTCCTCTGGAGGTCTGTTTTGCATGGAAACTGGACTTCAATGCAGTTAGAGATGACAGAAGGGACTGGTAGCCTGGACTTAGACTCCTTTATTGAGATAGGAAAAAGCTGGTACTTTTTCTTTTTTCCTTCTTTTTTCCCACCTTTCATCTGCATCATAGATTCAGTTTTTAGTCCTGCCACTCACCGCTCCCTGTAACAATATCTGCATCTTTTATACTTTCCCTAGTGGTCAACCTACCTCTGCCTTTAGATGTTTCAGAATGTATCAAGGTAAAAATACAAAAGCAAAAATGAAAGAAAAACTGAGAAATGACCTGTGACAGCCTGTCACCATTCTAGTGAGCCCCACTTTGTCCCCAGTGCCGTGTGTCATTGCCCTGACACCTGGAAAATGCAAAGGATGTCTCCAGTTGCCTGGACTCTGAAGAGCCTTCTGCGACAATCACAAGACTTCATGCATTATAGAGTGTTGTGGGCATGCAGACATGCATGCATGTGTGTGTGTGCATGTCTATATATTAGGATTTACAAACACCTATTGTAATCGGCTTAATCTGCAAGAGTTAAACTGCCTTCTTACTCTGCCATTAAAGAACATTTATTCCTGTGGAATTTTTTTTTTTTTTAAAGGAAAGGTGCAGTCAGAAATGAAGGTGAATAAGCAGGCAGGCAGCCAGGGAGAGGAGAAAGAAGCATTTTCATTTATTTTATTTAGTTGTTTATCTTGATTGTCCCCACCACCCCCTCCCTGGGATGTGAACCCAGGTCCTTGGGACTATTCCCAGTTGGAGGTGGGGGACCCAACTGCTACTCAACCAGGCACACCTGGAATTGCTTTTTTTAAATTTTTTATGTTCTTCAGGAAAGGTACAGACAAGAATGAAAGTGATAGGCAGGCAGGCAGGAAGATAGGGAGGAAGAAACATTTGTTTATTTTATTTAGTTGTTCATTTTTTTGTTTCCCCTGACCCTGGGTCTTGAACCTGGGTCCTTGGAATATATGTAGACTACTTCTGGTGGCCTTATCCACTACTCTACCAGGCAGTGACTGGAATTGCTTTGTTTGGATCTCTTTGAGAGATGAAAACATCCTCCCTAGAGATGTTACTTACCAGCTTGTTTCTAGTGGATAATAATGATTTTGTTCAAATCAGCAGATCTTTAAATGATGAAGAATATGGTGCCAAGGGCATCCATTTGCTGTTATGTTGATTTGCAAAAAGAACAATAAGGGTATTATGTCTACTGACAGAGTTTGTTTCTTCTCAGGATGTGAAATCCTGAGTGTAGACGAAGAGTTTACAGAAAGGGAGTTTGGAAGCTTGCATGAGGGAGTGGGAGAGAGGAAGTTTTATGGAGATGGCTTCTATACCGAGGGAGGTCCAGGTTGGGGGGTCTTGCAGAATCTCTGTGGGAGGTCTTGTGTGAAGGAGAGGATCTGGGAATATTTGCTGGAAGGAGGCTGTTTGCTCCTGGGTGTGGAGCCATGTATGTGGCGGTCACTTACTTGCAGAGATGGAGGAGGCTGAGGAGGATTTAGTGATGAAAGGCAGCATTTGTGGAACAGGAGGGTATGTTTGTAGAGGGATTTGAGGGTAGTATTGGGATAGAAGAAGACAATGGAGAAATAGGCTGCTTTGGGATTTCTGGAATGAGAATATTCCTCAAAAAGGAAGTGCTTGATCATGAAGCTTCTAATTATCCTCTTCATCAGGTTTTCATGTTGGGATTAGTGGAAGATGAGGGAGGGTTCTGTGTTCCATTGTTCTCCATTCTTTAACTTGGAATTGGGAGCCTGGAGAGATTTCTCGGTCTTTTTCCCTTTCATTTCTCAAAAAGCTTTTCCTCAAGCCCCAGCTGCTGCCTTGGGTCAGGACAGAAATCTCACCCCCCATCTCACCCCCGCCGATTCCTGTAAAGAATGGCCCTGCTTCTGAGGGACTGCTCAAAACTGGGTCTGAATTCAATTAGACGTCATCAGCACATGCTTTATTTATAACATCGCTATACTGTAAACATCAGTGCTGAAAGAGAGCAGCCGGTGGACCACCAGTGTTCTGGGAGAGCTTTGAACCAGGCATCAAAATACAGAAACAGAGCCAGCTCGTCAGCTCTGAGGTTCCTTAAAGGCCCGGGGCAAGGAATCAGACTGCACCATAAAGTGGGAATTTGAACCTTTACCTTTATGATTATTTGGAGAATAAATTTGCTTCTGAAATCTCCATCCTTCCCCCTTGTCCCAGCAGTGTGTGACAATTGCCACTTTTCTGTCATCCCCTCTTGGTGTTTCTCCCCCTTTAGTTAATTCTTGCTACATTGGGTGTTCCTGAGACGTGGTCCCTGCCTGGCAATGGAAAACAACCCATGTGGTATAATTTGGCAAACCTCCAGACTCGCCTGATTATAAATTACCTGGAAAGCTGCCTTTCTAGAGATCAGACTTGAAGCCCTCTCTTCTGACACCACACAGCACAGCAAACACTTTAGCCTGTGTTCTGAAGTGTTTGTCCCTTGTGTTTTCACGATCTTGAAACCAGAAGTCACGACCGCCCTGGCAATCAGTGTTCTGCATTCAGCCTTGGTGGCTTGCCATTTGAATGTCATCAGCTTCGGTGTGCTGCGACTTGGTGAAAACAGAGCTGGAGAGTTTGATTTGAAAACAGATGCCAAGGTTGTGCCTGTAGGAAAAGAATCTATGAAGAAACTTTATAAACATTTCTGTCATTTTGAGTCCTTTGCTTGTCTAGGGAAAAAGTACTGGGACTTTTCTGTGATATCTTTCAGAGGTCGCTTCCCAGCTTCTGATGTTTTCTAATAAACAAGGAGACAAATTAGATGTCCGGTGATAGAATGACAAGGGGGGATTCCGTGTCAGATTGGTAAGGAAATCCAGATATTTCAACACACTTTAACCTTGCTCCTGTTTAGACTCCCCGGCATTGTCTTTTGTGTCTGATGGACCCCAGATGCCTTCTTCCCGTCTGCGGATATGCGTGTGTGACAGCCCTCGAGACTTTTACTTCCACTACAACATGATGAGTGATTTCTGAGACTTCTTTTTCGTTTACATAAAATGTAGAGGAAACCCCAAATAAACAGCAGTGTAGATCAAGAAGCTCCCTGGAGATAAACCCTGGGAGTCTCCTGCACCTCCTCTCTTACTGCTTCACACACACTTCTTTCCCCACTTCCCACCCTCTGGTCTATCACTTGGAAAACACCACTTAGAGTATTCTCTTTCCCTTCCCACGGCCTTCCTTTTTTCCTCTTCTTCCTTTTTCCAAACTCAGCTACAGTCTCTGATGCATTCGGTCTGCAAAGTTCCAATCCCATCATTCCCTCCTTCATTGCTGGAGAATTGAACTGCAGATCTTCCATTGTATTCTCCACCCTGCTGTCCCAGCCTCCAGCCTGGTCCTCCTTCAAAGGGCTTTACGGTTGTGGTTTCCCGTCTCTTCTGGGGATATGATCCAAGACCCCAGTGCATGCCTGAAGGCTCAGAGAGGACCGAACCCTGCAGATACTCGGTGTTTTTCCTAAGTATAGGTACCTGTGATAAAATTAGTAAGAGTTTAACAGCAATTACTAAGGAAATAGAAAAATTCTAACAATATATTGTAATCGAAGTTATATGAGTGTGGTCTCTGAAAATCTCTTGGTGCACATAATGTTTTCATATCTCAGTGACCCTTGGGTAACGGAACCCACAAAAAAAGAAAACGCAGATCAGAGGGATGCTTCTATTGATTACTGCTCTACATTTTTCTGTGCGTTTCCCAGTTTCAGCCTCCACTCAGGTGAGCTCACCTGAAATGTCAAGAATGTTCTGGAAGTAAGGAAGGAGAGATGTCTCAGCAGTCGTTACTGTCCCTTCTGAGGTCAGAAAGGTCACCTGTGTGGCCAGTTCATTAGTTCTGAGTCTAACTGGCTTGTCAAGTCAATAATGTCAGCGACTTGTAACTTGTCAGCTATGGTAAGTCAAGGATATGTCAGGAGATGAGTGACCTCCCTTTTTGTATTTGACGATGCATCTTTAACTGTACAATCTTTTAGGCCTCCTTAGACCCAGTCATGTTGAACTGAAAAACGGCAATATGAAACCTAAATATCCTTTTGAATAGTCTCCATAATGTTCTTCTCTGCATCATCTGCTGCTTTCTTCCACAAACACATGCGGTGGAGAAATGTTGCCGGCCCGCGTCTCAGACGTGGTGGATTATTTGCAGATACCCAGGGTGTCTCTTGCCGAGATACCACTTGACACTATTTCTGTATTTTGCTTTGTGTGGTCAACCAAACCGTGTCAGCCATTACGCTTTGTGATTTTTTTAAACAAATCATATGTGAGAAAGAGAGAGGAACCAGGTGGTGTCACCCTGTAAGGTCATAAGAAACCTGTAGTAGTTTGATAAGTTTGTTTTATTTGGCCCAAATTAAGAGGCAGCGGGGTTTGGAAATATTTAGGTGATGAAGTCACATTGGCCACTGCAAAAAGGTTTAAATATGTGAATACACTATCATTTAAAAGGACATCAATATCTTAGAGTGCTGTCAGAAATGAAAGTATCCTTTTTGACATGAGCTGTTAAACCTTTCAATCCTGCAATCCTGGTTCGAGTAAATATTTAATAAAGTGCACAGGTGGGGTTCAGTGACTAGCATCTGACTTCTCTTTAGTTACATCTGTTCTGACTTGTTTTCTGGTTTGCTGTCGCTGCACATGGTGGGACTACTGTTTCTATCTGACTTTTTTCTCTTTCGCATTTTGTATGTATTATCTTAAACCAAAGGCTTCCCCGCTCATGGGCTTTAAATCTTTTCTTGTCTATTCCAGCAGCTCACTTATGGAGTTCCTTTTGTTTCCTTGTCTGTAATATCCTGAAGATTGTAATATTGCTGCCCAATGTCAACCACTCTTAGGGGAAGCATAGGGCAAGCATCCTGGAGAGCTTCTCTTACATGGTGGTGGAAATAGGGAAGGATTTGGATAACTGAGAGAGAGAGACATATGAGTATTAAAGATAGTTTATCCCAGGAGAGTTGCAGTCTTAGGTTATTTAACAGTGTCTTGGTCAGTGATGGAACCCATATGCGACGGTCGTTCCCGCTGGCTACCCAGCCTCGGTGTGTAGTGGGTGATACCATCTCGGTTTACATACTTACACTCAGTAACATTCACATAGTGACACAATTGTCTAATAATTGTCGAATAACACTTTCTCATAATGGATCCCCTTTATTAAGTGATGCATGACTATATAGCCTAGATTTTTAAGGATATAGACAATAACTGCTGCTGTTTTACACCATTTTTCTTAGTAATTTTATAGATCGATGTTTGCTGGATGGGATTTTGTATATATCCTTAAAAATCACAAAATTCGAAGGTAGCATTTTGGTCCCCTTGACTAATACCCTTCTGATTCTCTGTTCTTCAGTGGGATTTGACTTCACTCTCATTTCTGTCTGCTTTAACTCAACCAGGCTACCGCTCTTGCTGGGATAGGCCTTGCATGTTCCTGCACCAGTGTGTCAATCGCTGCTCTATTAGGACTTGTATCACACTGTACAGCAACCATCCATGCATATGTGTGTCTTTCCCTTTGAACTCTAAGTGCTGTTAAGGCAGAAATCATCATCTACCATCTGCTTTCCAGTGTCTCACTCAGAACCTGGTTTATGGGAGGCATAGGAAGATACTTCATAGTAACAAGACTTTGAAATCTCAGTGGTTTTAGACAGTCTTGGCTTGGTAAGAGTCCTGTTTCCATGTTCTCACTGAGGGATTCAGGCTAATAGAAACTCCATCCACTTGGATGCATGCTAGGCATCTTAGCAGGGGAAGGGATTGGTGAATCATGTTTTGGCTCAATGTTTCAGCTTAGATTGGACATGTCACTTTCATCTTTCACTGATCAAGGCAAAGGACATAGACACATTTAATGTCACAGAGACAAAAAAGAGAAACACTGCTGTTTCTGAAAGAACAGAAGCAAAACCAGTACTCATGCCTCCTGCTAAATTAATGTCAGATAAGTGGCTCTAGGTACTTAGTGAATGAAGTACATCCAACTAGCTGGAGATTTAAGCTTTTTACTAAACAATAAACAGAAGCACTTTAAACCATGAAATATCTGAGTAACTGCAGTTTTTTTTAAAAATGGAGATACTCACACTTTTGAGTAGTTACCCCCAAAATAAGTAAACACTGATTTGCAGAGATATACTCACCCTCCTATTTATTGCAGCGTAATTAACGATAGCCAAGAACTAGAAACTTAGGTGCCCATTGACAGCTGACTGGATAACAAATATATGGTACTATAACATAATATATGTTATAACACAATGGAATATTATACGATGATTAGAAGAGATGAAATCCTACTATTTACAATAATATGGATGGACCTAGAAGGAATTATAGTTGGTGAAATAAGTCAGAAGCAGAAAGACAAGCATCGTATGATTTCACTTTTATGTGTTAGATTGAGAGACCAAGCAAGCAAATGAAGCAAATCCAACAAAAATATTGTAAAATCAAATTAGTGATTACCAGGACGGGAAGGAAGAGAGAGGTGGGCAGACTGAATAAAAGGAATCAATGATGTGGTGGAGGCTAGAGCTGGGCTGTTGGTGGTGAGCTTACTGTATTAATCATGGCAACACCTCTGCCCAGATAAAAGCACTACTTCTAGTGTGATTTTTTTTTTTCTCCTTCACTGGTACTGCCCTTCTTGTAGAGTGCAGGCGTAGAGACAGGTAAGAGAAGATGTCGGCTTGTCTTAGTGAGATTTCAGTGGAAATGATCAGATTCAGAATATGTTTTAAGGACGAAGTTGATAGGATTTGGTAATGGATGAAATAGGGAAGGTGTTCGTGACAGAGGAAATCAATAGTCAGTAGCTCCAAGGAATTGGCCTGTTGTAATTCATATATATGAAATATGTATGAATTATACATATCAAAATATATACTCATTGTGTATATGGTTTTAAAATTAATATAGCATTATATGAATGTAATTTTATGCTAAAAAATGTAGTTTTAAATGGTTGTGTAATATTCACTCAGATGATTTAATAATGGACCTATTTAACTTTTCCTCTACTATCGGCCATTTACGGTGTTCTCCCCCCATAATAAAAATTACGGTCTTGTCGTCAGGATCCACCCATTTCCTTCTTTCTACAATTTAAAATATTTAACTTGAAGGAACTGGCCGTGATTTCCTGGAATCTCATTGTGGTCAGCCAACCAGAAATGAAGTTAATTGGAATGAGAAGGGACATGAATAGGGCTTGTCTTGGTTTCCGTCCTCCACCGGGCATGGTGAGCTATGTCAGAATTAGCAGTAGACAGTTTTCGAGAGGGATGTTTGTCTTGGGGCCAGAAAGGGGACTGTCTTTGAGGAATGAAAGACCTGGCAAGAGTTTGATGGTGGGACAAGACCCTAACTGAGAGGCAATTCTAAAAGAGCATCTCAATTTTTTTTTTCTTGAGTTTTTCTTCAAGAGACAATCAAGCTTTCATCTGTTAAGGCAGAGTTTTGAGTTGGAGTACAGGGAACCCAAGGAAGAGCTTGGTGAAAGCCTGAGGTTATGGGGTGATGTGTGCTTAGCCCTTCACTAGGATTTAAGCCCTACCTTGCAGAGAAGAAGCAGTTCCTTATTAAGCTAAGTGAATTTTCCCAGTCACTATGTGAGACTGAGCAAGCAAGATGAGGTCCTTAATCTTTAGCCAGAAGGGAGTGTGGAAAGTCATGTTGAATTTGAAAATTGTGTTCATGGAGTGTCACTATCTGTGGAATAATAGGAAAAAAAAGAGTTGCTGGAGATAAGCTAGAAAGACTAGACCTATCCCTTTTCCTTAAACTTGTGACCTAGTTGCAGAAATAAGGCTATTATGAATTGATTAAGCAATGTAAGTGATGCTGTTTATATTTAGACCAGAAATGTAATAACTGTTATCTGAGATACCTGCGGAGTTGGAGGATAATCTTAGCAATGCCTAAAGTTCAATGAGCATGTTGAAATTGTTTTCACTTGGATGATGATAACATCATTTTGTCCCTGAGAAACAGAAACCTTCTTATTTGAGGCGACCATTGGTAATTGAAAGACATTTTCATAGACTAAAACTTTAGTTTCTTAAGTTAATGTAGTTCAGACTAGTATCCAAAATGTATTGTTTTGTGTGCATATGGTTTTTAGAAGATTTTAATCTTGGAAGATCGAATCTTAATAAGCCTGGAGTTTGGGTAGGTGTCAAGAGAGGAAAAGATGTTTCCACTAGAGGAGAGAGTTTGAGATCAAAGTGAACATTGCATATACCCTGGGAATTTAAAGATACCTCATTATTTTTTTTTAAATACTTCACCTGAATCCCAATATAGGAAACACTTTCTTCTATTATCACCTTTTTATGCTGGTACAGATACTTTAGTAAATCTTTTTGTTGAGAAGGTAATTCTTATAACTGCCTTTTATTTATTTTTTTTGCTATTTAGTTTATTTTACTTTTCCTTTTGAAGCAGCACTTTCAAGATCAGAAATGATTATTGAGAGGAAAATTCATGCTTTTGAATAATTCAAGATTCACCTTAAAAGGAATATATTTCATTTATAATAAGGTGTCCAACTGGGACAAAAACATGGGCAAATGAATTCTAAAACAGTGTTCAACAAGAATTCAAATACAGTGAAATACCAAGGCACTAAATTAAAATCAGCAATCAGTTTCCTGGGAATTAATTCTTAGACATTTTATTGAAATTATCTTGCCCCAGTTATGGGCATTAATATTCAGAGCTACTGCTAACTTAATTGAGTTCTAGTTTTAAGATAGTGAAGTAGTGCTTAGGTCATCTGTGTTCAGCCAGAGCAGTTCACATCCATCCCTAGGACCCAGGTTCATGTCCCAGGGACAGGGGGAAAAAAAACCAAGATGACCAACTAAAATAAAAATAGTTGAAGTGCTTCTTCCTCCTGTCTCTTCTTGCCTGCCTCCCTACTTACTTTCATTCCTGCCTGTACCTTTCCTTTAAAAAACAAAAATTATAATCAATACTTATCAACCTCCTGTTCATGAACCCATTGTAGACCATTTTAAAAGCTTACAGTGGCCTAGAAAGGGTCTCCCTTTTACTGTATTTCAAGGTCAGCAGTTCCCCCAATGTCCCAGCCATTTCTTCAGAGCAGGTGGAAAGAGACGGCACCTAATCATAGCCACCTTTTAAAGAGTCATCTTCTAACTCTCATGTTGTTAATGTCTAATATAAAATTTGCTTTCTCTGCCAGAATTGTTTGTTTTTCAGGACTTTGCTGCTGAGCAGTAAATGATTGTAGCAGAGACATCTAAAGGACGGGTCACTGCATCATCCCTTTGGGTGTTTGGGAGGTACTCAGGAAGCAGGTGATCCGCCAAGGACTCAAACACGAAAGGGAAATGGTCTTTTTTCTGTGCCTGCCTAATCCTGCACCTGTACTTGGTTAGGGATTTGTTCCTCTCATATATCATTGATGTCCTCCTGAGCTATTTATCCTTTGTCCAAAAAAATAAAAAATAAAAAATCCCAGATCAGCAGTAAACTTTCTTCTTCATTTCACAGAAGTTTAGTCGAGGCTGATCACAGCCACACGGTTTGTTAATTACATTCAGCCTGTAGGACTCTGCTCAGATGTAGGCTCACAAGTGTTTGTTCTTTCTGACTCCTCTTTGTAAAGTGCAACTTTCTCTCTATTTTCCTTGACAGATTCCAACAGGATGATGGCAGAGCATAGCCCCGAGCAAAAGCAGCTGGATTTACAAAATGGTAGCTTAGAGGCAGGCTTGGTGGAGAATTCCTTGGAGAACGAGTCCCCAGCCATGATGGAGAGCCTGAGCCCTAAGAAATATTCTTCCAGCCTGAGATTTAAAGCCAATGGAGACTACTCGGGTTCCTATTTAACCCTCTCCCAGCCCGTGCCCGGGAAGAGAAGCCCGTCTCCTCTGGGAGCCAGTGTCAGAAGCGGCCCCTCCTTGACCAAAATCCAGGGAGGCAAGCAGTTCTCCTGTGATGGGGCCGACAAAATGCTTTCCATGAAGTCTCCCACTGCTTTACTCAGCAGTTCACCCTCCACTGGCGGGCATCCCCTGGGGAGGGTGGACTTTGATCGTTGTACTGGCCGGGACAGTGAAAGGTCCTTGAGGCTCTCCGACAAGCCTCCCTATTCCAAATATAGCTCACGGAATAAATCACATGACAACGTCTACTTTCTCGGAGGGCTGGAAGGCAGGAAGGCATCTGGTTCGCTCCTGACCATGTGGAATGGGAGTGCCCTGGGTGACACTGGACCCTCTCCCGTCAGTAGATCCGGGGCAGCTAGCATGCCTTCAAGCCCAAAGCAAGCGAGGAAAATGAGCATCCAGGACAAGCTAGCACTTCAGCCCAGGTTAACCCGGCACAAGGAACCAGCTAATGAAAACGTGGGTTTGAGAACTAGGAAGTATTCAGGCGGCAGCCTGAGTCACATGGGAGCCTACAGCCGATCTCTCCCCAGGCTCTACAGGGCCGCAGAGAACCAGCTGACACCTCTCACTTTGCCTCCAAGGACCGATCTGGGCCATTCCAAATGCACGAAACTGGGAGAGAAGGATCTACCTCATAGCATCATAGACAATGACAATTACCTGAATTTTTCTTCTTTGAGCTCAGGGGCCCTACCCTACAAAACCTCTGTGTCCGAGGGCAATCCTTATGCGAGTTCCACCCTCAGTGTCCCCGGGAGCCCTCGAGTGGCTCGGAAGATGCTTCTGGCCTCCACCTCCTCCTGTGCCTCTGATGACCTTGAGAGGGCTCCATATTCGGGGACCAGCCCAGGTCATTCCTTTGCTCTGGGAGAGCTGGACCGAGTCTTTATGACCCGGAGGAACTTCTCTTGTGGCTCTATGGAGGGTGATGATGCAGAGCTGGATGGCTTCAGACAGGCCTCAGGAACTCCCCAGCCCCTTCGGGAACGGAAAAGCAGCATTAGCTCCATCTCAGGACGCGATGACCTGATGGATTATCACCGCCGGCAGAGGGAGGAGCGACTCAGGGAGCAGGAGATGGAGCGACTGGTAATCTTTATCTGACTTGCCTCTCTGTTTCCATCTGGGAGACAAACTCCAAGTAGATATATGGGCGTATAGAATTTCCATGTGCTCCAGCCACTGCTGTCCCTTCCTAGAATTTCTCCTGCTCTGCTTCTTCTTCCAAGATCACTATTATCGGTTGCATCCGGGTATGATGAAGGCCGCCATATGCCTATGGGTTATATTAAGTTGCTTTGCATAGCTGTCCAAATGATTAACAAAAATAA
Source organism: Solenodon paradoxus (assembly GCA_004363575.1). NCBI lineage: Eukaryota > Metazoa > Chordata > Mammalia > Eulipotyphla > Solenodontidae > Solenodon > Solenodon paradoxus. The sequence continues at coordinate 9,011 of RJWH01003135.1, read as the reverse complement.
TTGTGAATTTTATTGAATGTTTTATAAACTTTTAAGACTATGCGGAAACACTAATTTTTAATATTTATTATCATCAAAATTGCATGTGCAGGAGGTGATAGACATAATCAGTGAAAACATGATTCATTGGTAATTAGTAAATTTTTTAGTAGAGCAGGTTGTCCAAGAAGTTGCAAAGTTGAGTCTAAATATTGCTCAACCTTTTGTTCTGTACTGAACACACACACACATACACACACACACACACACAACCATACTCCATTCATTAATGTCTCAAGTACATAGAATGATTCCCAACTCTACATACTCACAAAATTTATTGAGTTGTCTTTGTCTTTTAAAAATAGATTTATGTTTATTGTGGAAAATACTGAAAAAAATAAACATGAGCCTTCTACTAGTCAATGAGACCAAACTACTACATTTTTCTGTTCTCTTGTCTTTTGAATAGACTTTTTAAGTATGAATACATATCAGATTATTTTTGATTCAGTAGCGAGTAGTGATGAATTGTCTCCTTAATGAGAAATGCGGCAGTATGGGAAAATTAGTTTATAAAAGTATAGGAGTTTCAAAGTGTTTTAATGACTAAAAAGAATAAGATTTTCTGAATCACATAGGAAATTACTTAATGCCCTGCAGGACAGTAAAATCATAACCTTTATTTTATAATGGACAAAAAACACTTGCTTCTCTCTGGAACAGAATTTGTTTAAAATATTAGAAAAGGAATCATTTGCATCACTCCTAGTTTTTTTGTAAGTTAATGTATATCCTTATAGAATTTCCAAATACTCTAACCAGTAAGAGTGAATGAAAACAAATGTGTGCACGCTAGAGAATTTGATATTTCTTAGGTGGATCTGTTAGTGCCTCTAGTACGACCATTTTATTATCATAAATAATCTCAAGACTTTTGTTGGTCAGGAAAATGCATTGTATTTGGACTTGATTCATGGGCGTAAGTTCAAAAGTTTCAGTTGACATAGAAAAGCCTTGTAATTGGATAGCAAATCCAGCACTAGACTCTGATAAAAGCTGTAATTAATAAAGTCAGAGGATGATATATTAAGGAATCAAGGAGAACACTTTAATGGCTTTCCTTGTTCCTTAGATACTCTTTATTTAGCTTGTTCCTCCAGAGGTAGGAAGCTAAACTACAGAAATTATCTCCACCAGGTTTTATGTTGAGTGACTCCATGTTGGTGAGTTTCTTTTGCCTATGGTTTCCCCAAATATGCTAAGTTTCCTGATAATTCAGGAAGTGACCTTCCCTCCTATTTATAAAGCCATAGCAGGTCCTAGTAGAACATTTTGGGAGAACTGTTGGGTGTTAGTTCCAAATATGAAGTTATAACCCTTTCTACTTAGAAATGGGCTTGTCACACCTGTTGAAATAAAGCTTATTTTTAAATATGACATTCAAGGTTTGGCTTCAGTTGCAATGTATTTGTCTGAGAACATCCTAGTGAAATGTAGGACAGATTCTTTTTGAGCCTATGCAAATAATGATAGGGAGCCAAAACAAACCACCATCACAAGAATATTTCATTTAGTTTACCAAATAAGAGTCCACAAAATTGAGGGTGAGTGACAGATCAGGATGAATGCTGATGGTTTTCCAATTGGAAAATAGAACCTTAGAAAAATACTACAAATAATTTTCCAAAACATATCTATATTTAGAAATTAGATTTCTGGTATCCATTCCACGAGTTCTATGTAACTCTTTTTTATTTTTTGAGGAAAGGTGCAGGCAGGAATGAAGGTGAGTAGGCAGGCAGGCAGGAAGCCAGAAGAGGAAAAAGCAATTTATTTTTATTTCATTGTTCACACTGGTTGTTCACCCCGACCCGGGCCTTGCGCTCCTTTGGAGGCAATTGACCCAACCACTACTTGACCAGGGCACCTCTACACCTTGGATCATTAATTTAACTTCATGAAACCATCTATTTCTAGACCAAAAGAAGTCCTGAAAACCTAATTGAGCTGCCTAGTACTGGCTTATACTTGTTTATTCAGTATCAGCTCAGAAATCTCTATTCTTTGAAATATCAAGAGGGAAGAATACCTGATAAAGTTCTAACCATGAGGCTCTGAGACTCTTTCTTTGTTTTGGACATGTCCTAGCCTACAACTTTGAGTCTTTAGGCAACTTTGAGAGGACAACAGAGAGCAGAGGGTAAGAATTAATAGCTAGTGTTAAATTAACAAGCAGTATCAGCCAGGAGAGTTAAAATCTTTTATCAGGACACAAGACTCTGATCTTATTTAATCAGTATTCCCTCAGAGGGTAAAATGTATTCAAACAAACATGAGGACGCTGACATATATCCAGGGTCTTTCCATCAAGTATGCAATCGCTGATCTTTATTTATATTATAATATTTTGTCTGAGTAAAATTAACCTAGAGAAGGCGGAGCTTCTCATTTGTTTTGACAGTTATTCTTATGTAATTCTTGATAGTGTTGAGCTATTTATAAATAAGAAGCAGAGCAAACAAACCTATTTTCAACCTTCTTTCTGTACAGTTAAAGAGCAAATATTTGTGATTATCCAGGGACCTTCTGGGAAAAGTTAAAGAATATTTAGGTAGAAACAACTATCCTCGAAAAAAAACCTTATTTCTAGATAGAGAGTTTGATCTTGAGGAGGCAAAATCAAATAAATATTCATCAGTAGATTTTGCAACTTGAATAGTATAGGATTGTGGCCGCCTGAGGACAATGACAGTCTGAGGTTTGGGGGCCTAATAAAGCAACATTAGATTCTTTTCTATTAAGCAAGAAACCTTCAATCATTTGGAAATGAGGAACTTTTCTTGGTCAATTTAAATATGCAAAGACATATCTCACCTAGCACGAAGCACAGTTACTCATGTGCCATACTGAACCACTGCTTTCTAGACGGATCACAGAGAAAAATCACCTTTTACTGCTTTTTGTTACCATATGCCTGTTTCTCCAAGATCAGTCTCTCATTTCAATACATAACTACATTTTAGTTTTACAGAAATAAAGCCCTTGTTATACATTACATTTTTAAAAATATTGCTTCATGAATAAATCCATCATGGTTGTGGAAACTTTGCCAAAATGTTAACATGTTATTACGACTTTGTAAATTTACTCTTTGCAAGTATCTTCAACCAATGCAGCTCATTTTCTCCAAACCTACAGACAAAATTACTTAGCTTGAAGATATTGGAAATTATACTTACACCAGCAAATCAGAACATATTTGCTATTGATAGAAAAGAGATCTGTCACAATTTTAATTCCATTCATTTGAGGGACAACGTTTATATTTATTTTAATCTTAAATATTATTTGAAAGTAATCTCAGTTTATCTTTTCAGTAAACTAATAGGACTTTTAAGTTGGAATAAATTAATCTCTTTATGGTAAAACAAATCTAAACTTACTTAACATGAAATTACATTTGTATTATACAGTACACTGTAAAAACAAGGAAAAAAATTGTTTTTTTTTAAAGGAAAGCTTCAGGGCAGGAATAAAGGCAAGCAAAGGCAGACAGGCAGGCAGGCAGGAAAGAAGGAAGAAGCATTTGTTTATTTTATTTAGTTGTTCCTCTTAGTGGTCCCCCGGCCTTGGGTTGAAAACCAGGCCCTTGGGATTCATGTGGACTGCACTTAGTCAGAGGCAGGTGACCCAACCACTACTCCACCAGGGCACACCAAAACATAGCTGTTTTATAAACCACATATCAAATCTATCTGATTTGTATAAGGATTCGCTTAATCATCTAAACATATTTTCTAAGGAAAAAATGCTTCTGAAGTCTGCAATTTTGATCAGAAAGTTCTTTTATGTAAAAGGAGAGGACATTTAAATGAATAAATTTCACTTTCTTAGAATTTTAGGAATGTCATATTTACTTGCATACTTTTTAGTCTCTTTAAATCAGCCAGAGCAGAGTTCCTTTATTTATTTTTATTATGATCCTCAGGAGCTAGGGACATATTTCACCCCCACACAGTGAACTTTTCCCACTCAGGTACAGAGAGAGAGATTTAGAACATAAGTTGTACAGCTTCAGCTGCAGAGGAAAGTTAACACTCGTGCACAAAGTCTCACTGTTCCAGATCTCAGTCATTTTTCCAGGGAGCATGCAATACTGTCCTGGTTTGCTCACAAATAGAAAAAAAAAAGAAAGAAACAAATTAGCACCAAATTAAAAACAAACAAATGCTCCTGGGTGAGTCCTGAGGGGTCTCCTGGGAAAAAGGCAGGGCTAGATTCCAGTTCTCACCTGAGCCAGGCTGCATTCCAGTTTTCCCAGACACGTTTCCCAGGGTTCAACCATAAAACTCGATTCTCAGCGGGGAACAACCGTTGCTTGTGTGCAAACCAACAGCCCCATCGAAGTTGGCCAAGAATCATAAGCAAAAACAAAAGCACAGAGTCAGGAAAACGAAAGCTGCAGAAAACGGGCAGCCAGGGATGGTAAGCTTCTCCTGCCTTTGGGACGTACGTGGAAGCCAAGAAAAGCTGGGCTTTCAGCCCATAAACTAGACTTGGTGAGCGATGCAGTGTAATGGACTCTGCAGGGCGAGTCTACTTGTGCATTTCACCAGGACCTCCAAATGGTCAGAGCATAATTTTCAAAAAACAAACACAACCCTTCTTCAAAAAGAAAAAAAGGAAATAGCTGCCAAAGATTTGTTTAACTCATGACTGAGAAAATCAAGCAGAATAAAGCTGGTTCACTAATAATTTCTGGAGTGTGTTTTAGTTTAGCTGTGGTTATACCGGCATGTCATCTGATTTATTTACTTTTTAGTGGTTTCATCTTTATTTGAAAACTCCAGGATAGGACGTAGTGTATGAAAGGTTGACTTTCAAGGACCTAGCAGTGAGGTATGTAACAATCTGAGTCTGCATTCGTCTCCAAGTGCTGTGCTGTTTGAGATGTTTAGGTTTGTTTTGTTTTGTTTTGTTTTACAGTTGTTCTTCCTTTCTTACGCTCGGCTGCCAATTCTTGTTTTTGTCATCATGCCAGTCTTCCTTTTTCCTGATTTTAGAAACCAGATATCAAGCTAGTTCAAGAGTGACTAGGTGTAAGTGAAGTCGTGTGTGTCTGGAGTGTGTGCACTTCTGTTCTTAGACCCCGTGACTTCTTTTTGGGTTAATCAGAGGTTAAACTCCCTTGTTCTGAGCTGTTTTTCAAGCAAGGGACATCCACAGGTAAGGTATTTCTAGAGGGATGCTGATCCTTGACACACCAGATGTTCTGGAAGCTAGAGAAATCATCTTCAAACAGGGTATTCTTCTGTTCATCTCATTTGCCCTTGCGTGTCCAGCCCGGCCCCACTAAAGAGGTTGCTGTGACCATTTTGTGCATATTAGGCTCTGGGACAGTCATTTGCAAAAGCAGAGGGGGAAATGAAAGCATGTAAAACAAACCCTGCTGCTGTCAAGCGTACTCTTGATGACACAGCCTAAAGCATCTGTGTGCTCTTGTGGAGAACTCACGGATCCCCACACAATTGCATTGTAGCCACCCAGTGTTTTCTTTCTGGTTGATGACAGTCATCTGCGGTGAGTGAGAAACAGCATCGTCGCCACTTAGAACTAGGTGGAACCACACTTGAGTCTCATTTCTCAAACGTGTGGTAACATATTGCCAGCTCTCCCTAAGCACCGCGGACTAAGGTGGACTCATTTTTCACGTACTCCACTACCCAGATGGTAAGATCGGCTTTGTTCTTCAAGGCAGATGTTAATATTTCTGTGATAGTCATTAATTGAAGAGGTGACATGGCTGGATCAGCAATACTTTACTGTTCAGAGAGTGTTTTCTTCTCATAGTGGCTCTGAAATCACTTTACAGCTAAGAGAATTTTACATTGCAAGAGGCTGGGACCACAGCTTACCGCTGTGTATTCACCTCCTAACCAGATGACTGGATTGCGGGAAACGTTATATACCTGATTTTGAAGTGAGTAAATGAATGTTTTTGATACCCATGGATACCCTTGATCTACTGTTCCTTATTCTATGGCTATAGATTGATCCCGAATTCCCAGATAGCTCACATGTAGGTATATGACAGTAATTCAGCCAACAGTGAAGTTTTCTCCAAGAGAATGCCAGTAGTTCAGCATAAATGCATTCTTTCCACTTCTAGAAATACACTTCCCTGCTAATTTTCAGTTAAAAGTGAAAATGAGTCCTTTTCCTTTATTTTGAAAATGCTGCAGCATTCTTTGTAAGAATCGCTGCTCTTTGGATCACACAAAACCAATCCTACAGCTCCTAGAGTCTTCTGTACTGGTCAGAAGACCATAGTTCTTATATTTTTTAAATTGCATAAAAGTGCAACTGAGCGTAGTGAGGAGTAGCATTTTATAGACTGGTGTGTTTGCCCATGAATCTCCTGCAGATGGTCAGACACACACACTGTTTTAAAGACCAGAGAGTTAACAGGTTGATACTATTCAATTTTGTAAGTAGGAAACATTGTTTGAGCAGGATCAGTGAAAATTACTCTACCTGTCCATGTGATTTACTCCTCTGCCACTTGTCTGAGGGAATCTTGACCCCAAGAGATACACTGGGACTTTAGATCTTGGCCTTGTGCGGAGCTCTTTGTAAAGTCTAATGGTGTCACTTGGTTGGGAGTAGAATGGACCATGTAAGAGAATGTTACTTTGTCCTCCAGTCTGGCTGATTTAAAAGATAGCTCCTTCCTGATGGGCCCTTCCTCTTGCTACATCCTGACTAGTTTTAATTACCAAAAAAAGAAAAAAGAAAAGAAAGTTTACACTAATGGGAAGTGAGTCCAAGTGCCAGTAGGGTTGAGTGGTTGCTTTATTACCAGAGAGACTCAGTGATTCAGACTTTAAAGAGAGATTTCAAATGACAACTCTTCCTCTCTCCTGAGTCACAATGTCCATTGTTACACCGACTGCATCTTCAGATTGAGCTTCAGCTTGTCTTCACTCGAATGTGAAGCCATCAATTCTCTCTCATTCCTTGCCTGCATTCGCTGTCATGCCTTGGTCAGGTCGTGTACAGAGTCTAGCTTAGAAATATAATACAAATCAGAAATGTGAACCATGTGTGTGCAATGTTAAATTGTCTTATATTAAGAAAGAAAATTGCATTATGTTGGACAAACAAGGATTAAATTGATACTTCTCGCTATCACCTAAGTAAGTTACTCAGTCTCGAAGCCAACTTCTTGCATGTCTAATAAAATAATAAATATAATGCTAATATGACATTGAAAAGACTGATCTGTATGATCAGATTGCTTGGGGTCATTAGAGAATGAAAAAAGACTTTCTATATCTTTTCAAAAGCAAATTACTGGTATGTATGTGGACGATCAGTAAATATTGAAGAAGTTGGTTGTTACCAAATTAAGATCATCAGCTCTCCCCAGTTATCTGAGAATAAAAGCAGTCATCACATCTTGTTCTCCCTTCTTCAACAGAGGAGCTAGGAGAAAAGGGCAGGACAAAGTCGTAATGCAATTCTAAATCACAACGGTCTATGGCACTTGCTAGTCAAAGTAGATTTCTCCCTACTGAAGAGTGAAGCCTAGGTTCTTGGTACAGTAGTAGTACAAGCTATTGCCTCCGGATGGTGCCACATATTTAAAAATCTCTGCTCAGGATGGAGGGATCCTGCTGTGGATGGAGGTTAGCATTCTTGGGCTAAGTGAAAGAGAGAAAACAATTTAGACTAAAAGGAAACCTGTGTGCCACCATATTGGTTATGGAAAAAGTCTCATTCTTTTTTAAAAAAATAAGTCAATACACGAAGATTTGTGATTAAATGAAAAAAATAAAACATTGATAAAATGTACAGAAAAAGTGTAAAAACTAGATGAGACTAAAGCCTATATCAAAACCCACAGGTACACACCCCATCAGAGTGGGGTGATTCTAGAGGAATATTGATTCTTCATTGGAAAAATAGCTCTGTTGTCAAAATGCATAGTGTATTTAAATTCAATGCCATTTATTAGCCTACCTTTACATTTTTTTTCATCAAAAAAGAGTTGAGTGACTGTACTGTTTAATTCTTTCTTTTTAAAGGAGAGGTGCAGGCAGGAATGGAGGAGAGCAGAGGCAGGTGGGCAGGAAGAGAGAGAGGCGGAAAAAGCTTCATTTATTTTATTCAGTTGTTCATCTTGGTTTTCACCCTTGCCTTGAACTCAGGTCTTCGGATTGTATGCAGACTGTGCTCGCTGGGCTAAAAGTTGCAAACCAATCCTCTACTGCACCATGGCACACCAGAGATTGATTTTTTTTTTTTTTAAGTCCAAAACAAGCTTTACCACGGAAGCATATTTAATCACATTTTCACTAGAAGAATTTCAGTTCAGCCATCTCAATGTACAGGTTAAGACTGATCCAAAAACATTTTAAAAATAGTCTATTTTGATATAATTGTAGGTTCGCATGCAATTATCAGAAATGACTGAGGAAGATCTTGGCTTACTCAGTTTCCTCCAAACTATTGTAATGTTACAGCTGATGTTGACATTGATACAGTCTAGAGAGAGGACAGTTCTGACATCTCAGGGCTTCCTGTGCTGACCTTTTATGGCCATTTTCCCACCTTTCTCCTTCCTTTATCATCTCCTTAACCCCTAGAGACCCCCCATTTGCTCCCCATTTTTAGACTGTCATTTCAAGAATGTTCCATAAATATAACCATGTCCTATGTAACCTTTTAGGTTTGGCTCTCTTCCCTTCACATAATTCTGGGGTTGAGTTCACTGTTGTCCATTCTTCAGCTTCAAGTCGGGGATGTGTGAGACAAAAGGAAATGCTGGAGGCATGCCCTGGTGGCTGAGCGGTTAAGTTTGTGCTTCCCGCTGGCACAGTCCACATACATTCCAAAGACCTGGGTTCCTGACCAGCGGCTGGGGTGGGGTGGGGATGAACAGCTAGATAAAATAGAGTGCTGCTTCCTCCTCCCTGCCTGCCTACCTGCTGTCCTTCATTCCTGCCTGCACCTTTCCTTAAAAAAAA
>RJWH01003134.1:144512-175235 GCA_004363575.1 Solenodon paradoxus | reverse complement strand
AGATACTGCAGGAACCTGGAGTGGAAAGATAAGGCAACAGAGGCCCCATCATGGATGACTTTACAAATCAGGTGAAAGAAGATGATTTCATCCTGAATATATTAGGGATTCACCAGTGTGTCTAAAGCAGGGACATGATGTTGTCAGCCCGACATTGAGGAAAAGCATTCCTACCAGCGTGACACAGTTTTGGGAAAACCAAGGGAAGCTGACTTGAACTAAGTGGCAGATATAAGAATGGAAGGAGTACATCTATTGAGAATTGTTTACAGGCAATGGGAATCGGAGTGCTGTCCCACAGCAGTCTACTCAGCAGTGGGGTCATGAGGATGAAACGACAGAATTCCTCCATCTATGAGCTGCAGGTAACAAAGAAGATCCATGACACCATGATCAGAAAATCCACAGTATCCAAAGTATGCTTTGAGCTTCAAAAGGAGAACAGGACTCTTCCTGAAGAACTAGGAGGAGAAGAAAAGAGTAGGCAAGTGTCCACAGTCAGAATGCCTTACTACTTTTTCATGTTAACTTAGAACTTTACTGTTACAAATTTAAGCACCTACAACATGTATAAAACAGACTTTGTGAAAATCGTACTATTTCTCCCAATGCTGTAGTATCTCCCCACAACCCATATTACCAGTGATTGCCACTTTTTCTGGTATGTTCCATAGGTCTTTTATCCCATTTTATCTTAAGCTAAGGTCATGTCTATCATCCTTCTAGACTATGAGCATCCTGAGAGTACATTTTAACCCTAAGTAGTCAATGAATTTCATAATGTTTACCATAGGACTTTGTAGAGGCCTTAATTGTGCCAAGAGTATTCTTAATCTACACTTGATCCACAGACAATAATGGTCCTGGGCAACACTGCTTTGAATGACATAGAGAACTTCATTGCTAAAATGAACTGACAGCATTGCTGGTGGTTAGATGAACTGGTACAGGTATTTTGGAAAACCAGTTTGGCAGTTCCTCAAAGTACTAGGTACTGGTTACCCAGCAAGCACACTCTCCTGGGAGTATGCACAGGAGAACTGAAGTCATATGTCTACACTGAAGCTTGTACATAAAGTGTGTACACAGCAGCTGTATTCATCATAGCCAAAGAACGGAAATAACCCAAATGTTCATCCACTGAAGAAGGGAAAAACAGAATGTGGCATATCCACACAATGGCATATTTTTCAACCATAGAGAGTAATAAAGTGATATATGTTAGATCATGGATGAGGCTTAAAACATGCAAAATGAACAAAGTCAGTCACAACGGTCACACATTGCATGGTTCCATTTACATAAAATGTAAAAAAAGGCAAGTCCGTAGAGACAGAAATTAGATGAGTATATGCACAGGACTGAGGGGAAGGGGAAATGGGGAGTGACTGCTATTGGATATTTGGTTTCTGTTTGAAGTGATGAAAATGTTCTGGAATTAGATCATGGTTATGGTTGCCTAATCTTATGACTACACTAAGAAACACTGAATTACATCATTAAAGGGTGAATTTCATGTTAAGTGGATCATATAACAGACTTTTTAAAATTTTTGTAGGATCTCTTTTTTTTAAAGAGGAAGTCAGGCAAGAGGAATGAAGGCAGGCAGGGAGCAGGCGGGAAGAAGTGTGAGGAGGAAGAAGCATTTTACTTAGTTATTCATTCTGGTCCTGGTGCTGTGAACCCAGGTTCTTGAGCTTTATGTTGTGTACTGTGTCCCAGGCATGAGCTTAACCCCTGGGCCACCAGAGCACCCCAACATATAACCAACCTTTCTTAAAGAAAGTTCCTAGCACACACGATTTAGTAGGTTATTTGGAGACTCTAGAAACACAATTACCATGAATTCATATGGAACATTTTTGAGTGTTCTCATATCCCCAAAATAACCTACCATATCATACCGAAGAGGAACCTTTAACTTTCAGCCACCAGGGGAAACCCATACCCATATCACTCATCCTTTAATCTGAAGGCACAGCACGGTACAGTCCTCTGACAACTGTCAGTTTCTTCCAAGACTTCTAATGCCAACTTGAACTTAGTAATTTCCTCCTCCAATTTCTGCTTATTAAAAATGTAGCTCTGCTACATAGGTAATCAAATCAGACAACTTTCTGCAAGTGAATGAGAATAAGCTTCAGTATTTCTAATCCCTTCCAATCAAAATAAGGGATATGGCTAAATCCAAACAGGCTTAAATATTTTCGTGAGATGTTCTACTTTGTTCTCTTCCATCCTCATAAATGTAGTTCATCTATACCATAGATTTTAGTATTCGTTACAATAGTATCAAAGATATTTCCAAAACTGTAAGGTTTTTAGCATTTGCCAGCTACAAAGTCAACGTCTACCACTTTTGTTTCTTCCTTTCCTGTTCACTCCCAACATTCTCTCCATCTACACTGACAAGTTTTTATTTCAGTGCCTGGGTTATTGGAGAGGCCAGAATAAAATGACATAATGTTTTTTTAGTCAAGGAATCTTGGTGGGTTTTAATAGGCCTTTTAACTTGGAAACAATTCCTAGAGTAATATTTGAAGCTTGTAGCTCACGATTCAGTACTTATCTTTCCTAATATTTTCTACATTTTGTGAACAGTTGTGTCACTCTGGCCCTCATCATTAGATTAAAACCCTCTGAGAGTCTGGATTGCATGTTTCATGGAGTTCCAGACCTTCACCCCCAGATGCGGTCTCAAACCTGAGTCCACGGCCTTCTTAGCCCGTTCCTTATCCTCCTGAGCCACAGGGCAGGGCAGACCCCTTTTTGCTTTTTGCTATCTTAGCCCAGTGCTTCACACAGGTTGTGTTCATGGTTCCAGCTCTACCTTTTAGCATTGGTAAACCTCAAGTGACAAAGATAAAATAGGGAGAGACAGAGTCGCCTCGCCTTAACATCTAAAATCACATGTAGCAGAAAACAGCTCTTCTCATTCATATCTGAAAGTATCTGTTAAAGAAGTGCTTCATCCCCAAAGAGCTTAAGGTCAATGTCAATATCTTCTTCCATTCTCTGTTTGAACTTCGTTTACATAGAAAATGTGTGCAGTCAATGAAGAAGGGCTTCGTAAGTAAGAACATGCTAACTTACATAATACTAGTTGTGTATAATTTGTGTTTCTAGCGAAACTAGTTCTAATGCAATTGGGACAGAATAATTGAGTTAAAAAGAAACTGCTGGCTCTCCCACCAAAAAAGAGTTAAGTGACTTTATTGTAAGTAAAACATGCAGCTCATGATAAAAGCAAAATCTATCATACAAGATGAGGCACAAGAGAAAGCATTTTAAGTAAGGACACTTACAAGACCCCTTTAGACACTTCTCTGCCCAAAGCCTCAAAGTGCTCTGATGTGAAGTGGATTCTGTGTGTGGTCATCGTAACTGAAATGCATGCAGTAGAGTTCTGTGAAAAATTCACTTCTCCAAGCCACACAAAAGTGGCAGAACGATCTGGAAGAAACACATACCTACTTGCTCTCTCTGGTTGTGTGCTATCTGGTTCAAAATCAGAATCAACCACACTGCTACTTAATCCACTACTCACATCTGCCCTGGACCCAAAACACAAAACCAAGGAGCTAAGAGTCTTTACCAGATCAAAGCTTATTTCTGATTTGCTGTTGTACTTTCGTATTCAAGGACTTCTTTCTGCGCTTAAAAAAATATAGTTAAAAAAATTTCTTTAAGGAAAAGTGCAAGCAGGAATGAAGGCAAGCAGAGACTGACAGGCAGGAAGAAAGAAATTTTACTTAGTTGTTCATCTTGGTTGTTGGTCCCTGCCCCAGGACTTGAACCCTAGTCCTTGGGATGTACATGGGCTGCACTTGGCCAAAGGAAGTGGACTCAACCACTACTCTACTAGGGCACACCTCTTTCTGCACTTTAAAGCATCTGTTCATTCAGCAACTATTTGGAGCCCAACACTGGTCTGCAATACCTACAATGATAGGAAAGAAACCAAAGGCATAGCTTCTACCTCCTCTTAACATTTAATCTAACATGAAATAATAGGTCAGCGATAAAGTACAGCAGCTATGATTCCACATCTCAAGGAATAAGTCGGCAACAGTGGACCTAACGAGACCATGGCCCTAAAAGGACTGGGAAGGAAAGGAAGGATGCTGGGGCTTCAGTTGTATAATGGTTTAAATTTTGTTACTTAATCTTTTACTAAATGCAAAATCCTTAGACAACCTCTTTAGAGCAGCCACAGAATTCTCTCCATTTGTGCTTATACATCGAGTGTGAGTGTCTGTCAGAAGATGTCTGAGCAGGATAATTCAGCCATCAGACTTGCTGCTCCTAGCTACTCACCCAACACCATTTCTGAGTTTCTTTTCTTACATTTTGTATTTATACCTCTCATGTTTTTCTTTTCTTTTACATTTATTATAAAACTAACCTTTTCTTTGCCCTCACTCCATATTATAAATGGATTCTAGATGCTTTTTTATACAATGAAACTTAAAATATTTTGGAAAAATTAGAAAATTATTGAGAACAAAAGTTAAGAGCACCATGAAGAGAAACATTTTGCAATGTTTTCGCCAACCCTTTTTTCCATGCATATTTTTATTTCTTGGCAAATGTGGGATATTATTATGTATAAATATATTATATATAAATATTTATAACAAAAACATGTGATTATTTCTCTTGTCAAATATTAATCTAATTATAATTTTAAATGATTAGAATTCTAACATATGTAAGTATTATAATTTATCTATCTGTTTTTAAATATGTAGTTTGTATACATTTATCATCATAAGCAACATTCTCTCTATATTAGAGCATATGATTTTTTTTTCTTGGAGTGATATTACTAGCTCAAACACATTGCATGTTTTTAAAAGTTTGACACATACTCCTAAATTGCTCTTGAAATACCATACCAACTTAGACTGTCACCACTAATATAGGAGAGGGCTGATAACACAGGATGAAGTCAAACTGATAAGTAAAAATGGTATGCTCTCTTTATTGACATTTCTTTGACTACCAGTAAAGTAAGATTTTTTTTTTAAAGGACAAGTTCAGGTTGGAATGGAGGCAAGCAGAAAGAGAGAAGAGAAAGAAACACATTTATTTAATGCAGTCGTTCATCATGAACAACTTGAATCTGGTCTTGAACCTGGGTTCTTGGGATATATGTGAAGTACATTCAGTGGTCTTATCTACTAGGCCGTCAGGGCACAGGTAAAATTAGATATTTGTATATATTTATCTTGCATTCATGATTAACTTGAGTGATATTTTCTTAAATCATCAATACATTTTAACCCTATGTGAAATTTAGCAATCTGTGGCATGAAAGTTTTCTTCTTTTTTTAAAGAGGAAGAAAGCATTTGGAAGGAAGAGGAAAGAGGAAGAGGAAGAATTTGCATTTTATTTGTTTATTTTTGGTGGATACCCCCAACCTACCCCAACCCTGGGAGAGATCTATGCCACAGACACTAGTTTAGTGCCCAAGGCACCAGGGCTCATCTAAAAGTTTTTAAGAAAATCCCTAGTACGTAGCAGCGACAAAGAGCTGCCTTAAAATGCTGGAAAGAAGCTTTCTTTGAAGGAAGGCAATTCTTCCCCAGTGACATCTGATATCATCCAGCCATTCTCCTCTCCCCCTTTTTTTTTTTTTCCCTATCCCACTATTTTTTTCCTTTTTGCATTGCCTCCCTACATTTTGGGCTTACAAATTATGATCACTGCTAAATACTCCCCATTAACCTTAAAAGGAAGTTCACTCTAACTTTAAATGCATGAGTGATTGCGTATCCAGTATCATAATTTTCATGACTCCACTTCTTTAAAAGAACATAATACATGCTGCCTCCATCACAAAACATACATGTCACCATAATAATATGATAGGTTCTCGTGTCCCCATCACTCCCCCTTCATCAACATCAGTGCCACCTGGAGACACGTTAGAAATGCAGACAATGAGGTTTTTTCCTAGACTTTCAGAATTTCAATGGTGGGGCTCACCCAACAGTCAGGTAAAATATCCTTTAGGTGATTCTAGTACAGGCTGAAGTGTGAGAAACACTGGATGATAGTATTTCCTTCAACACACACAAAAAAAGGGATCAGTATTCTTTGTATGGGTATGAAAACAGAACCTGAAAACACATCCCACTGGGCCTCTGATTAGCATGTGTTTCTGTAGTAAGTTATCCATTATTGCATGATGGCATGGAAGGTTCCCAGATCCACCTGCGGGTCTCTCTTCTCAGGATGTTCCATAGCTTCTCAGGGTCACCATCTTCAGAACCTTGACAGATTGTCTGTCTCAGGTAATGTATTATTTTGGCAGCTCTGACTGAGCCTCAGAAAGAAAAAAGGTAAATTAGAGAGATGGGGAAAGATGTTTTAAGTGAGGTTCTCAGTGTATTCAGGTCCCTTGGATCCTGGAAGCATGCCCCTGACCCCTGCAGTATCATTAAGCTGATAGGGCAGAATCCAAGAAAACACTTCCTTGGGTTGGAGTCTAAGGGACCTAGGGTCAAATCTTGGCTCTGAAATGTACCAATTGTGTGGTTGGGGTAAGTGACTTGGTTTCTTTGAACTTTAGTTTCCTTGTCTGTGAGATGGGGACATTAATACCTACCATACAGTTGTTTTCAGGTTTCACTACAGGTGACAGATGTAATCAATAATCATTTCTGGGATGTGATCAAAAGGTCACTTTATTTTCATTTCTCATTCTTTCCTTAAAAAGCATTCAGTGCAGGAGGTTCTCCCCCTGGCCCTTGATCAAATGTCAGTCACAAGTCAGTCCTATATTCAGAAATTAAATTCACCCATACTGTTAGTAATTGACAACTACTCTTTAAGCATAAGATATTTCTTTTACTCCTAGCTAAGGCTAGCTTCTTGCTGGAGAAAAGGAAAAGAGAAGTTAAAAGTTAATCGATGGATGAAGGAGTGAAATTCTTTCATCAGACTGGTAAATATTGAAGGACAGGCCACACCAGCATATCCAGAACTGACCTAAGACATGTCACACTGGCATATGAATAATTTTCAACTAAGGTGAATCAAGTTCCTGTAGGCTCAAGAAAAACTATTACCATTATCCTAACTACCTAGAAGAATGAAGATTGGGGGTTATTTCAAGAAGTAACCTTTCTATCAGAGATGTTTCCCTGATCTTTAAGTCAATAGTCTATTTACAGAGCATCTGATTTTAACCACATGAGTCCCCTTCATTGCTCCTTATATCATAACTTAGTTCAGGATAAAAATCCATGTTTTATCCTATTTATTCTATAATTTATGGAAAACCATGTAGGTTTTCCATGCACATGTAATTAAATTTGTTCTTTTTCTCCTACCAATCTGTCTGATGTTAATTTGATTGTTTGACTATCCAAAGAAGAACACAGGCAAGGGAAAATTTCCTCCCTGTCTCTATAGTACAGACCATACTATAAGAAAATACTAAGTCGAGGAGCACTCTGATGGTCTAGCAGTCTATTACACCCTGGGTACAATCAAAATATACATCCCAAGGTCCCAAGTTCAAGACCCAGGTCCAGGGGGAACAACTAAGATGAACAACTAAATAAAAATAAAATGCTTCTTCCTCCTCTCTCTTCTTGCCTACCTGCACCTTTCCTTTAAAAAAAAGTTTTAGACAGATTTTTATTCTTTAATAGTAGTATATTAGAAAATTAGAAAGCTAACAAGAATATGTTTACCTCATTTTCCTCTACTGAAATTCTAAAACCTCATATACCTCAAAACTGTAAAGACCTCCTGTGATGGTTTTTTATGTGTTAACCTGACTGGACCACAAAGTGTCCAGATATTTGATAAAGTGTTATTTTGGATAAATCTGTGAGGGTGTTTTTGAGCATTTAAATAGGCCGAGTAAGTAATGCCCTCTCTAATGTGAATGGGGCCTGAAGACAGACCTATCTCCAAAGAAGAGAATTCTTTCTGACTGCTTTCCAACCAGACATGGATTTTTCCCTTGTCTTTGAACTCAAACAGAAATATCATCTTTTTTTCAGTCTCAACACTGTCTGTCTCTGAACAGAAACATGCATTTCATTGTTCACACAACTCTGAATTTAGATTGGAAACAAACTACCGACTCATCCTGCCTGTCTTGGGTTTACCTGCCTCCATGATCAGAGGAGCCAAAATACCTCTCTCCTCTTTACCCCCAGCTCTTGATAACCACCTTTATACTTCATGTTTCTACAATTTTGACTACCTTATATTTTAATCAACGCATGAGATTTTTATTGAGCATTAGTTATAGCAAACAAAAAATGTGAACAATCTAAATATCCACCAGTGAGGGTTAGCAAAAGACACATCCTTAAAATTGAAATTATGGACACACCCTGGTAGAGTAGTGGTTAGGTGCAGCCCACATATATCCCAAGGTCCTGTGGCAGTGGGACTTATCAAATGAATGACTAAATGAAATAAAGTACTTCTTCTTTCTTTGTCTTCCTGCTTGCCTGCTTCTGCTCACTTTCATTCCTGTCTGCACCTTTCCTTAAATATATATATTTTAATTAAAATCATGTGACTATAAAGATTACTTTAAGGTGCGCCCTGGTAAAGTAGTGGTTGGGCAGAGTCCACATACATCCAAGGTGTCGGGTTTGAGTCCCGTGTCGGGTTTGAGTCCCAGGGCTGGCAAGAATGACCAGGATGAAAAACTGAAAAAAATAAAGTGCTTCTTCCTCCTTTCTCTTCCTGCCTGCCTGCCTCTGCTCACCTTCACTTCTCCCTTTAAAATAAATACTTTTTAAATAATTTTTAATAACGTAGAAAAATGCTCTTGACATAGTTAAAAGCAAGGAAAACAAGCACAAACCATATAAACAATGTGATCTAATTATATCAAACTAAATATAAAACAAAACTCAAAAACCTTTAAAGAAAAGGCATTAGGAAGAAATACACCAAAACATTAACATTCATTAGTTCTGAGTGTTGGTACTAGGAATGATTTTTACTTTTATATTTAATTTCATATGATAATGAACATTCATTAGTTGAGGTGGAAAGCATATTTTTCTTTATCTGTCTTTACCAGAGAGCAAATAATTGAAAAAAAAATGGAACCACTAATTATTTTTCAGGCGTATTACTGAATCCAGTAATATCACAGAGAACCTACTATGAGCAGTCATTATTATTGGCATGAAAGGGAATCTGGCCAGGAGAGGACTGTTGATCAGGGTCATCATCTTGTCATGAGTTTTAAATACTGAACTGACAGCACTGGAGATTAATTCTCCTTCCCTCCAGTTCAGTGGAAGCAAAGGAACCAGAACACCATTAGCTAAAACATTCACCTTGCCCCCCTTTTCTCTATCCTAAATTCTGAAAAGACAGAAGTATTTCTTCTAATAGGAAATTCCACCCCTATGACTCTGGTACACAAGCTCTGAGCTTACACAGTGAACTTAACTATTGATTGTAGTCAGCAGGAACAAGCACTCTTTAACACTGATTTGTGCAGTGACAGGAGAGCTGGCTCAATACCCAAACCAAGATCATCATTTATTTTCAAGGTAGGCTGTGCATCAGAAACACAACCAAAATAATGGCTCCATCTATTGCTGCAACTCAAATAATGGGTACAGTTCATTTAAAAATATCTAGGAGTGGGGAAGAGTCTAGATGGTGAACTTATAGGAGCAAGAGTCAGATCCTCCCTACAGAACTAGGAATTCACCTATTCTTCAGAAACAAACACTGAGAAAAAGCAGTCACAGAGGCTATAGAGACACAAAAGCGATCATTACAATAGAGGGTAGGAGAAAATGTCTGAGTTCAGAGCTACACCCCAGATCTGGGACTTGGGCCCTGGAAGAGGGTGTCGAAGCATGGGAAGAAATGGACCTCCTGGAGAGTTGCTCCAAAAGCAACAAAGCGCCTGCCCAGCAGGACCAGAACACAGAGATGGCGAGAGGCAGTCTTGGCACAGGTTGGAAAGAGAACCAGCGCCCAGGTGGTCTGGGCTTGAGAAAGTGCTTAGTGCAGTGAAATTACACTGGGCACCACCATGACCAAAAGACAGCTAGTGAAATTTTCCATCCCTACCACCACATTGCACTAGTCTCAGGATCTGCCCACAGGATATCCTGCCCACCGGATATGCTGCCCATCAGATATCCTGCCCAACAGATGATCCATCCCCAGGATTAAAGAAAGAAGGTAGTCTCCCAGAAGAGATGACCCCATCAATGTTATCCACTAGTGCCGCCCTGTGGGTGAAAGCAGAACTGAGCCTGATTACAAATTGTGGACCAACAACAAGGTGATCATTACTGTTTGGACCTGGGACCTGCAGGGAAGGCCCTGCATGTGTGGGGCCCAGTTTGTGTGGGGGCATACAAACTCCAACCCCACAGGCCAATCTCTTGGGCACCAAAACAGGGTTCATAAGAGAACTTCAAAAAATACAACCAGTAATGACACCACAAAACTCAAGATTTCCCAGAGCTGAAACCAAGATCCAGCTTTTCTGGTGCAAGTCAATACCCTGTAAGTGCCATCCTGAAGGGAAATTGAACCCACAAAAATATAAATGGAATCCCCAAAAGAGCAAAGACATAGGAAAATATACACAAAATTATTAATCCAATCAAAAACCAAAACTACCAGAATCTATGGGATGCAGAAAAAGCAGTACTGAGAGAAGTTCCTTGCAATCGAGTTCCACCTCAAGAAACAAAAAAAACCACAAATAAACAATCAAACCATAAATTTGAAGAAACTAGAGAAAGAATACTGGAAGCCAAAAAATAAGCAGAGAAAGCATACTTAAAGCCAAAAAATAAGCAGAAAATATTCAAAACTTGAGCAGAAATAAATGAAATAGAAAACAAAAGGACAATTCAGAATATCAATAAAACAAAAAGTTTGTTCTAGAAAAAAAATAAAACACAAGGCATTGGCTAGACTCTCTCTCTCTCACACACACACATACACACACACACAAAAGAAAAAAACTCTCATAACTAGGATCAAAAATAAAATGGGAAAAATTATAACAGATACTACAGAAATACAAAACATCATAAGGGAATACTATGAACAGTTCTACGCCCACAATGTAAACAAACTTGGGGACATGGATAATTTTTAGAAAAATACAGTCTACAGAGACTGAACCTAGAAGATCTAGAAAACCCAAACAGAAGCACAAGCAAAGAAATTGAAGAGATTATCAAGTCTCCCTAAAAAATAAAAGCACAGGTCCAGATGGCTTTCCTAATGAGTTTTTCCAATCTTCAGAAAAAATTAATACCTATTCTTCACAAAGTCTTCCAAAATATTGAAGAACTGGGAACACTCCCAAATACTTTCTATGAGGCTAATACACTGATACCAAAAGCTGATAGAAAGAAAGAAAATTAGACCAATGAATGCAAAAATTCTCCACAAAAGATTAGCAAACCGTATCCAACAATGCATCAAAAAGGTCATCCATCATGATCAAGTGGGATTTATCCCAGGGCTGCAAATATGGTTCAATATATGCAAATCTATTAATATAATACACCATATCAACAAAAGTAGGGAGAAAAACCACAGGATTATGTGAAGAGATGCAGAGAAAGCTTTTTACAATATCCAACACCCATCTATAATAAAAACTCTGCAAAAAGTGGGAATAGAAGGTACATAACACAACATAAAAAAGGTCATATACAACAAACCCACAGTCAACATCATAGTCAATGGTGAAAAATTGAAAGCATTTCCTGTAAGATCAGGAACAAGGCATGTTGTCCACTCTCATCACTGCTATTTAACATGGTACTGGAGGAAGACTTAATCAAGAAAAGGAAATAAAAGGAATCATAATTGGAAAGGAGGAAGTAAAACTATCATTATTTGTAGAGGACATGACTAAATATATTGAAATTTTTATAACTTATCAATAAATACAGAAAAGTAGGAGGCTACAAAAATCGACATATAAAAATCCATTACATTTTTATACACAAACAAAATACCAGAATAAAATGAAATCATGACAATCATACCATTTAAAATAGAAGCTAAAAGACTCAAATACATTGGAATACAACTAACAAAGGAAGTGGAAGACCTGTACAATGAAAACTACAAGTCATTCTTAAAATAAATAAGAGGATACAAAGATGGAAAGAAATCCCCTGCTCATGGCTGGGAAGATTCAACATCATTAAAATGGACATGTTACATAAAGAAATATACAGATTTAATGCAATCCCATTAAAATCCCACACTTATTTCCAGTAAATAGAACAAAAAAATCTTAAAATTTGAATAGAAAAACAAAAGACCCCAAATAGCCAAAGCAATTAGAAAAAAGAATGAATCTGGAGGGATTACATTCCCAAATATTGACTATATTACAAAGCGATAGTGATCAAAACAATAAGGTACTAGAATAATAGCAGAGGAACAGATCAGTGGAATAGAACTGAATCATTAGAAATTGACCCACTGACATACAGTCAGTTTATCTATAACAAAGGAGCCAAAAGCAGACAATGGAGAAAGGAAAGTCTCTTCAATAAGTGGTGTTGGGAAAACTGAACAGTCACAGGCAAAAGAATGAAGCTAGACCATTCTCTAACACCATTCACAAAAATTAACTCAAAATGGACTAGAGACTTGGACATAAGACCAGACATCATAAAATTCCTAGAAGACAACATAGGAAAGACTTTCCATGACATCAGCCATAGAGAGGCTTTTGGGAACTCAACTTCACCATTGGGGAAACTAAAACAGATGTAAACAACTGGGACTACATCAGATAAGGAGCTTCTTCACAGTGAAAGAAAGCATGACTAAAACCAAAAGGAAACCTAGTAAATTGCAGAAGATATTTGCATTTCATATTTCTGACAAAGGCTTAATATCTAAAACATACAAAGAACTCATAAAACTCAGTAACAGTAAAACAGGCAATCCAATCAAAAAATGAGAGGAGGAATTGGAGAGACACTTTTCTGGAGGATATACAATGGTCAACAGGCACGTGGAAAGATGTTCTACTCACTGGCTATAAGGGAATTGCAAATCAAAGCAACAATGAGGTATCACCTTACACCTGAAAGACTAGCTATTATTCGAAAGTCTGAAAACAATGAACGTTTGCTAAGATGTGGAGAAAAGGGAATACATTTGCATTGTTGGCAGGAGTGCAAATATGTTCAATCCCTATGGAAAACTGTTTGGAGATTCCTCGAAAAGTTGAAGATGGAAATCCCATATGATCCCATCATTCCACTTCTGGATATCTACCCAAAAGATACAAAAACACTCATCTACAGAGATTTATGCATCCCCATGTTTACTGCAGTCCTAGTCACAATAGCTAAGAACTGGATACTACCTAAGTGCCCAATGTCAGATGAATGGATAAAGAAGATATGGTAGATATACATAATAGAATACTACACAGTCCTTAGAAGAGATGAAATCCTGTCATTTGAATCAACATGGATGGATCTTCAGGGGATTATGCTAACTAAAATAAGTCAAAAGAAGAAATACAGATACTAGATGACTTCACTCATAGGTGGAATGTGAATAGACAAAACAAAGGAACAGATGAAACAAAACCAACCCTTTGACAGTTGCAAAGAACTGAGGTAACATAGGGAATGGTGGTGGAGCCCACTGGATAATGGTGAAAAACACTTGGTGATTAGGTGGAGGGCATGGTGTGTTGATAAATATCTAAGAAATGGGGGCCCTATACATAGGAAGTTGTTTTAATGTGTAGAATAATTATTATAATAAAAAGTATAAAAAAAGAAAAAAGCAACTAGAGAATAATGAGTCACATACAAGAAAACCCCCACAAGATTGTCTATAGATTTCTCAGAGGAAACTTTACAGGCAAGAAGAGAAAGGCATGATATATTCAAAGTACTGAAAGAAAAAGATATCTAATCAAGAATATTCTACCCCGATAGAGTGGTCGAGTGGTAAAGAACTTTGCAGAAAAACAAAAGTTAAATGAATTAATCATGACTAAATCAGTCTTGTAAGAAATATTAATGGGATTTCCATAAGATGAATGAAAATCTATGTAGAAGGAGGAAGACACCAAAAATATAAAACAGAGGGGAAGAAGAGTGAAAATGTGGACTTTTAGAATGAACTTGAGATTAAATTCAATCTTAAAAGATTAAAAGCAAAAACAACAATGAGATATTATCTGACATCTGTGAGAATGGCTATTATCCAAAAAGACTAGAAAGAACAAATGTTGTCAAGGATAAAGAGAAATGAAAACCTTATGCACTATTGGTGGTAATGTAATTTGGTGCAACCATATGGAAAACAGCATGGAGATTCCTCAAAAATCAAAAACAAAAATTCTATATGATTCCATTACCCCACTTCTCAATATTTATCAAAAAACATTAATTTGAAGAGCTATATGCCCCTTTATATTTATTGTATTTATTGTATTATTTACAATAGTTAAGAGTTTGAAGCAGCCAAATTGCCCACTGACAGATGAGTGGATAAAGAAGATATGATATATAAAAACTATGGAATACTATACAGCTATTAAAAAAGATAAAATTATCTCATTTGGAACATGATGTGTGGATCTAGAGGGAATTATGCTTAATGAAATAAGTTAGAAGGAGAAAGTCAGTTATCCCATGATTTCACTCACATATGGTATACAGAGAAAACAAATGAACCAAGTAAAATAAAAATAGACTTCCAATCTCTAGAACTAAATTACTGATTACCAGAAGAGACGGGGAAGTGGGTAAAGTTGGGTAAAATGGTCAATTACATGGGGAAGGATAGAATTATACTGTTGATGGTGAACTTTATGTATTATATACAGATGTTGATTCATTCACTTACAAGTATGCACACCTTAAACCTATAATATTATGATGCGACTGTCCTTTAATAATTTTTTATTGAAAACCATATACCATCAGCTTGCCTCATTTACTCTAGAATTTGTAGCCAAGCAAACTCTCCACACATATGTAATTACTGAGATGTCCATGGTACTGCACCCAGGTGTACTAGACTGCAAGGCTACCAGGGCACACCCAACACAGACTTTTTAATTAGACAAGCATATGCATCAATGTTAAAAGTCCTCATTTCCATCACAGTTCAGTGATGATGTAAGCACATTGTACATATAGGAAACACTGAGATGTAGGGAAAGGCAGAGAGTCACAATATCCACATGACACTCAAGTGACCAAAACACAGGCTCTTCTCCTGCCTCTCCTTCAGGAAACAAGACTAGGCAAGCTGATGAAACAAGGTATAGTTTATAAACGATTCTAGTGGAAAATTAGGAAGCAATGAGAGAATTTCACCAGAATTTCTAATCAAAGAATAGATCTAGACCTTCATTACTGACCATTCTGCCTTCTGTGAAAACACATCTATGTAGACCTCTTGCCGAAAACATAAGAAAATAAACCAAACTTGTAGCTGATCAAACCTCTAAATATGGAGGACAGAGAAACAGCTTAAGTGTTCCTGTGGGCACATATTCACCAGAATTCAGATTGTGGGAAATTTTATGAAACAACCAGTTTTGTTAACAGATAACTTGAAATGCAAAAAGGAGGATGAAGAGGCAACATAGAAATAAACTAGATAACTAATTAGTTTGAACGAACTTTTCCTGTACATTGACATGAGCAATTAAAACATTTGGGGCACATACCCATGCAGCTCAGGTGGCTGAGATGCTGGTGTGCAGACGACATATAGCCCAAGGCCATGGGTTTAAGACCCAGAGTGGGTTGAAACACCAAAAACAAACAACTAAAGTTGTTCTCAAAAAAAATTGAAAGCATAAAAGTAGGTTCTCATACCAGTGAAAACAATTGAATGTTAACAAGATATTTGATATTAATAAATTACATTTTAGTCTTGATAATGCCATTGTAGTTACGCCTGGAATTAGCCTATCTTTTACAATATGAGTTGAATATCTTTAAATCTACATGTATCTTCTATTTCTTTTAACAATGTCTTAAAGTTTTCATTATATAGGTCTTTGACTTCCTTTGTTAAGTTTATTCCAAGGTATTTAATTCTTTCTGTTTCTATTCTAAATGGAATATTTTTTATTTAGTTCTATCTATATCATTATTTTCATATAAAACTGCAACAGATCTCTGTATATTAATTTTATAGCCTGTGTCTTCACTGTATTCATTAATTACAATAGTTTTTTGGTGGTGTCTCTAGGGTTTTCTACGTATTTTATCATGCCATCAGCTAATAGTGATAGCTTTACTTCCTCTTTTCCAATTTGGATTCCTTTTATTTCTTCTTTTTTGCCTAATTGCTTGGGCTAGGACCTCCAGTATGATGTTAAATAGCAGTAGAGAGTACATAGCCTTGTTTATGCCTGATCTTAAAGGAAACATTTTCAGTTTTTCACCACTGAGTATGATGTTGACTCCGAGTTTATTATATATGGTCTTTATTATGGTGAGGTATATTCCTTCTATCACAATTTTATGGAAAATTTTTGTCATGAATGGGTGCTGAATCCTGTCAAGTGCTTTCTCTGCATCAATTAATATAATCATGTGCTTTTTTCCTTCCATTTAGTTAACATAATATATTAGGTTAATATTTTGCATATGTTGAACCATCCTTGAATCCCTGGGAAAAATCAAACTCATAATGATAATTCTTTTGATGTTCTATAGAATTCAGTTGGTTAAGTGTTCACACTCAAGGTCAAGAATTATCAGTATTAAAATAGCCATCTTACCTAACACAATATAGATTTAATGTGATCCATCACAACTCCACTAGCATTTTTCAAGGAAGTAGAATTAATTTTTAAAACTTATATATGGAATAACAAAAAAACCCATAATGACAAAGTAATAAAGACAAAAGAATAAAATAGAAGTATCACAGTCCCAGATTTTGAACTACACTACAAAGCCACAGTGATCAAAAACAATATGGTGGTGTGCTCTTGTAACTCAGGTGGTTGAGACAGCAGGGGTGTGGACCTGGTGGCCCAAGGACCCAGTTTTCTAATGCAGGGGAACCTAGTAGGAAATGCAGGAAGGAGGCAACCAAAATAAAGACCAAAAATAACAATGCTTCCTTTTCCTCTCTCTCCCTTTCTTCCTCCCAAACAAATCAAAAACCTATGTGGTACTGAAATAAAAACAGATACACAGATCAATGGAATTGAATTGGATCACCAGAAATAAACTCACATACACATGGTCAGTTAATTTATGACAAAGAAGTCAAGAGCATATGATGAAAAAAGTCTTTTCCATAAATGGTGTTGGAAAAACTGAACAGCCACATGCAAAACAAAGAATCTAAATCACTCACTAATATATATAAAACTGAATTCAAAATGGGTAAGAGACTTGAATTCAAAATGGGTAAGACCAGAAACCATAAAACACATAGAAGAAAACATAGACAGTAATTTCCATGACACCAACCTTAGCGAGATCTTTGAGGACTTGACACTTGTGGCAAGGGAAACACAAAAATAAATGTGATTACATCAAACTGAAAATTTTGTGCAAAGTGAAACAAATTATCACCAAAATGAAAAGACGTTCTACTGAATAGGAGAAGATATTTGCACATTATACATCTGACAAGGACCTAATATCCAAAATATATAAAGAACTCATAAATGCAATAATAGAAAAACAAACAACCTAATAAAAAATGAACAGAAGATCTGAATAGACATTTCTCTAAGGAGACATCCAAATGGCTAACAGATGCATGAAAAGATGTTCTTCCTCTTGTTATCAGGGAATGTGAATCAAAACAAAAATAAGCTATCACATCATATCTGAATGATGAATAGCTATCATATAAAAGGCTGGAAACAAGTGCTGACAAGGATATGGAGAAAAGGAACCCTTTTCCACTGTTGGTGGGAGTGTAAATTGGTGCAACTTTTATGGAAAGCATAACAGAGATTTCTCAAAAAATTGAGAATGGAAGTTCCATACAATCCCATCATGCCACTTTCGGGTATTTATTCCAAAGCACAACACCGCTAATCTGCAGAAATATACGCACCCTCATATTTACTGAGCTTTATTTTACAACAGTCTAGAACTGGAAACAACAAACCCATCTACAGACAAATGAATAAAGATTTGCTATGTAAACACAATGGAATACTACACAGTCCTTAAACAATTGAAATTCTGACACTTGAACAACAGACATGGGACTAGAGGGGTTATGCTAAATGAAATAAGTCAAAGGGGGAAGACAAATAACAGATGATTTCACTCATATGAGAAACAAAACAAATGAACTGACAAAACAATTCTTGGACAGTGAGATAGAACTGTGGTTACCAGAGGTGAAGAGGGTGAGGGGTGGGAGCAAGTGAAGGTGGGGTCCAATGGGCAGTGGTGAAAAACTATTAGTAATTTGGTAGTTGACACGGTGTGTTATTTGATGAATAGTGAACCTGCACATCCACATGTATATTATTTTGTAAATCCCTGCCTGCCTGCCGGGTCACCTTTATTCCTGCCTTTTCGCTTCTTTAAAAAAACAAACAACCATTTAATTCTTGTATTCAAAAAGCCATGATGAGATTTTCTCAGGACTCAATACATTACTACTTCATCACTGATGATCCATCATGACATATAGTACCTAGAAGATACGTGGACTTGGCCCCAGCAGCTCTGAGTGTTGGTTTCAAGCAAGTGCAGTGACCAGTTTTCCTGTAGAAAGTCCCCAACCACTGGGGCTGCTCAACTGGGAGGCTGGATATGAAGCTGGAACTGACAGGAGAGTTAACCTTGCCCCATGGTTAAGTCTGTGTTCTCACATGAGGGGACTGTTTTCCCTTCTAGAGCCAGGGACCTGGGCACAGGCCGGGCATGGGGCTAAGAGAAGCTCTGACCCAGCATCTTGGGCTTCACGTCCTCTCCACACTTTCCACTAAACATACATAGGAGCCTGTTCAAGTCACAGGAGGAAGCCTAGTGGGCCTTTGAGACTGACCTAAATTTATGTTCTTAGCATGTATGACCCTCATTTCTATTTGTTTTTCAAGGTTTTTTCTCCTTTCCCGTCTGTTTTCTAAACTTCCACAACTCAGGAGTCACCTAAGATAAACTGTTGGCAGTTTAAAAACTAGAACTTAAAAAGAGAACACTTAAGACACTGGCTCTTCATGAGCTAAAAAAAAAAAAAAAAAAAAAAAAAAATCAAGATTAAACTTGTTTTGCTTTCTTCTAATACAGAGCAGAACCTTTGTGGGAGTTTGTAAGCAGATGTGTCACCTTCCCTATACATGACTGGGTCATTCCTCCTATCTGTCCTGTTCAAGCCTCTTTTTAAGCTTAAAATCCAACTACAAAAGATTGGCTGCAATTAAAATATGTCTTCCTTTGTGCAATAATGGTCTTTGAAAACAAACTGAAAATTTAAAAGTGAAAGTGGATTGTACTGAGAATCAGACTCTTGGAATCTGTTTTAAAAATAATTTTGGGGCGTGCCCTAGAGGAATAGCGGTGAGGTCAGCTGCCTCCTAAGGAGTGCAGCCCACACACCCCTGAGTTTGAGTCCCAGGTATGGGGAGAAACAATCAATGTGAACAGCTAAATATAAATTAAGAAATAAAATGCTTCTTTCTCCTCTCTCTTCCTGCCTGCCTGCCTGCTTTCCTTTATTCCTTCCTGCACCTTTCTTTAAAAAAAAAAATTTAATGATTTTAGTTGGTATATCTTGGTGGAGCAGTGGTTAGGTCAATTGCCTCCAAAGGACACAGGCCACGTACCCCTGCGTTCGAGTGCCACATCCAAGGGTGAAAATCAACCAGTGCGAACAACATGGAAAATAAGATGTTTCTCCCTCTTCTCTCTTCCTGCCTGCCTGCCTCATTCCTGCCTGCATCTTTCCTTTAAAAAAAATAATAATTTCAGTGTATCCTGGTGGCCTACCAATTAAGGCCACCAGACGTCATCCACAACATCCCAAGGACCTGAATTCAAGACCTGGGACTGGGGGAGAACAACCAAGATGAACGACTAAATAAATGCTTCTTCCTCTTTTCTCTTCCTGCCTGCCTGCCTACCTTCATTCCTGCCTGTACCTTTCCTTTAAAAAAAAAAAAAAAAAAAGGTTAAAAAAAGAAATCTCTACTTATTTTTCAGTTGACTGAATATTTATTATGTCAAGGTGGCGTGCTTGCAGAAATTCCAATGACAAGGGCAGCTCCTTTTGTTTAAGTTCTCTGAACCTCAGTTGCCCCCATCCCATCTTACCCTCTAGGTGATATCTGCTACGTGTAGATACACTGGTGATACACGGAGATGCCAAGAAGTACGTTTCCTAAAACTTGTAATCTGTGGGAGATACAGATATGAATAAGGAAATAAACAGGATTTTCAGATTTAATTGAGGATGCCTGATAAAATTTTTCAGATAAACAATAGCTAACTTTCTAGTTAAAAGTATCTCCCCAAAATTACATAAGACTGGGAATTGCATCTTTTTTTGGCTACCTCTGACAACACTGAAGCCTACAAAAAAAAGAATTAAACATTAGAAAGGAAAAGTGCCAGGGACTTTGAAAGCATCTAACATGGGGTTATCCTCCTTCAGAGTAAAGACAGGGAAGAACTGTCTTCTGTTATATGTCGTGCACTGTGCAGAGTACTATACATAGTGTTTGCTAAAACCTGGTTATAAATAGAAAGTTAAAAAGCGGAATCATGAATCTGCTGTAGGAATTTCCACTTGGATTCACATTAGTTATATGTAATATAAAATATTACTAGATAGTCTCCAAATTAAGTATTTTTATTTTTTAAAGCACAGCTAGGAATGAAGGCAAGTAGGTAGGCAGGAAGAGAGAGAAGAAAGAAACATTTTATTTATTTTATTTAGTTGTTCATTTTGGTTATTCTCCTGGGCCCAAAATGCAAACCTGGGTCCTTAGGATGTATGTGGACTGCATACAGCCAGAGACAATAGACCTAACCACTACTTTACCAGAGTACACCACCAAAACAGTTATTTCACTAATCATCTTTATTTGTCCCATTATTTGAACTAAGCCATATTGCTCTTTTTCCTAGAATCTGAATTCATCATCATCATCATCATCATGTCTGAATTTCCTGGTTGCTATATAGTAAAAGCTTTTTCTTTTCTTTTTTTCAGGTAGGCAGGAAGACAGACAGGAAGAAGTATTTTATTATTGTATTTAGTTCTTCATCTTGACTGAAGTCCCAGGACACAAACCTGATCCTGTTAACTTGAGGCAGCAAACTTAACTGCTAAACCACCAGGGTGGGTTAGTAAAAGCTCTTGAATCTATACTTTTCAACCATATTCCTAATCCAAAACTATAAAGCACTAATTAAAACATTGCAACCCCTACAAGTGTGATTTGTTTCTTACCTAAATTAGATTATTTGTTTTATATCACATTTTCACTAGTGAGATTACTGCAGAGTTCAACATTATCCTCTAAGACAAGTACTTTGAGGCTTACCTCTGTTCCGGTTTTCCTAAGTGGTCTTCAGGGGTTAGAATAAATTCACCATGTTTGTGCAATATAGACAATATTCCTTATTCTCTTGAGAATTTACACAGCCTGGTGGAGTAACAGTTGGGTCAACTGCCTCCGAAGCACACAGGCCACATAAACCTGTTTTCAAGTCCCTGGCTGAGGGGGTGAATGGGGGGACAACCAGTGTGAACAGCTAAATGAAAAAGTGAATAGGGTGCCGCTTCTTCCCCCTCTCTGCCTGCCTTCCTGCCTACTCATCTTCACTCCCATCTGCACCTTTCCTTTAAAAAACAAAACATTTACAAACATAAAGGTGTATACATGTATGTAAATATATATATATATATACACACACACACACACAGATATATATATATATATATATATATATTTTTTAAGGAAAGAAGGTGAGTAGGAAGGCAGGAAGAGAGGAAAAACACTTATTTCAGTTGTTCATCTTGGTTATTTCCCAGGGTCCCAGGTCTTGAACTGGGAATCTTGTGATATATGTGGACTGTGCCCAGTGGACTATACTGTTAAGCCACTAGGGTGTGCCAGTTATAATTTGTGCTTATCAGTAGCCATATTCTTTAATCACTAAGAAACAGTTGAACTCTGCAAAAAAAAAAAGGATGTAAGATTTAGAGAAGGTGAACCCTGATCGGGTAGCGGTTTGGTCAGCTGCCTTAAAGAAGTGCAGTCCATATACATTCCAAGGACTTGGGTTTGCCTCCTGGGTCAGGGGCAGGGGTACAACTAATGTGAACAACTAAATAAAAATTAAGTGCTTCTTCCTCCTCTCTCTTCCCACTTGCCTATTCACCTTCATTCCTGATTGTACCTTTTCTTTAAAAAGAAAAAAAGATTTATAGAGAGATACAGAAGTAGCATCCTTGAAAAGATTAACATATATCAGGGTGATTCAAAAGGCTCCTCAGGAAGCCCTGAGTATATTGACAATGCTATCAACTCTCCTTTCTCACCCATTTAATTTTTTCTCCTTTTACTAATAGTTATCTTTTGAACACTGAACTTTCAAACTTTAGATAAGATTGACTTATTTTCTCATTCCATGCTTAACTATGAAATTCAGGCAAATCTTTCATGACTCAACTGGGACCCACTTGGTGGTTTAATTAAGGAATTTAATATAAAATTTAATATATTTACATCAATACAGATAAAAGTATAAGCAGATGGATAAACAAGAGTTTCCTTTTGCTGAAAGAGCCGTTCACAGACGATTAGATACCAGTAAGTTCTTCATCAAAGCCTAAGAAGAAACATCTGTTCACCAAGAGGCTCCCAGGAAACACTTTACTGAAGCCAGTGCGAGGACAGAGCCTGGTTTTCCACTTAACCAGTTTACTTCAAACTTGCCAAATTACATTGCTTTTAGTTTCTTTGTGACTAATATTTAACATGATAAAGTATTAACACTTAATTTTTCCTGCCCTAGCTAGAAGATAGTAACTGTTAATCAAAATGATTTGCAAACCACAAGTTCCCGATTTAGTCAACTCTCAACAAGTCTGTCATCCGCCAACCTTGTTGATTACTAATGGATGCAAACTGGTAGGGACTGGAAGCTTCTTCCACCGTGCACTTAACCTTGTCATATGAAGCCCCTAGGCTGGGTCACACCAAGATTATAAATATCTCAATCGGAACAATCCCTGAAATAGCACAGTCACACATATGCTACAGAAAACTATGCTCTTCTCTTTCAGTTATCAGAAGCCTGGTTTCATCAGAAGACCTAAGCTAAATCTCAAACCCCAAGAACACAGGTGCCCCATCTTCTGAAAGTGTCTACAAAACCACACAATCACTTTCCACTAACACACACTGCAAATGACCAAAACTGGAAAGGACAATTCAGGACTTTAAGTATCCAAATGCTCCTTTGCAAATAATTCTGAGATTTGCCTCGGTGAAAGCAACGTTTTTAGGGAAACTAACCATATCACTTTGTTACTCATCTTTTATGTCCGATTTTTTCAGTTTGGATTTTTTTTCTTCTAGATTTCTTCCAAGTACAGCTCTGTGGCACCTCCGAAATAGACTGATATGGGAAGTGTGTCTCATATGCCTCCAGCATGATGAGTTTGGAGGGGGACCGAGGGTCCTCACAACAAAGCAGCTAAGTCTGGGATGGCTTCCCCTGTTGAGGTCAGAACTTCTTAACCTTGGATGACTAAGAGCCAAACAGAAGCTTTCACTTACCTAGGGCCTCTCTTTAACTTGGGGCAAATTCACCGCCTTTCCTCCACCTCCCTTTACCACGGTTTCCTTAAACTGGGAGGAGAGAGCCAGGGGCTTGACCGCGGCCTGTGGTCTGCTTCAGAGGGACGCAGAGATGAAGCCGCAGGAGGGCATCCCTGATGAGTCACACCTGCTCCCTGCTCCCGGGACCCCGAAGGCGGGGCCGGGAGGCGGGAGAGCAGCGGGGTGGGGCCGGGGGCTGGTCTGGAAGCCTGCTGCAGTTAATAAGGACAAGATGTGCTCCCATCAGGATGAAGGAAACGTCATTTTCTAAATTAAAGGTCATACGTTTCTTTTTCTTTTCCTTTTGAAAGGAAAGGTGAAGGCAGGAATGGAGAGCAGACAGGTAGGCAGTAAGAAAGAGGAGGAAGAAGCATCTTTATTTTATCTTTTATTTAGTTCACACTGGCTTGTTCCCCCAGGGCCTTGTACTGGAACCCAGAGGTACCCGCGGCCTGCTCCTTTATTGACCTAATCGCTGCTCCACCAGGTAACTCCTATATGTCATGCATTTCTGTAGGGCCAAGGGCTGTCTGGTGTCTCAAACACTGATGAGGCCCACCCTGGTGCAGTAGCGGTTTGGTCAATTGAGTCCAAAAGCGCAAAAACCAGACACATACCGCCCCCCACCTCCGTGTCTGTTCAAGTCCTGTATCCTGTGGAAAACAACTAGTGTGACCATCTAAATAAAAATCCTTCCTCATAAATAAATGAATGAATGGCTTCTTCCTCCTCTCTTCCTCCTTACCTATTCTCCTTCATTCCTGCCTGCACCTTTCCCTTAAAAATTAAAAAATAAAATCATGAGTATGTTCAAGTTAAAAAAACTAACAAGATACTGATAATTTTCCTGTATTTTAAGGGGCTATATCTGCTTTAGGAAACCACATATATGTAAATGTGTATAATATATACATATGTATAAATATGTGCATAAATTAAGCAGATTCCATGAGCCCTCAGGATAGGGTGAGTTCAGAAGTGTTTTGGTTTTTTTAAAGGAAAGAGGCAGGCAGGCAGATTAAGAGGGGAGGAAGCTTTTTTTTTTTTTTTTTTAATGTATTCACTTGTTCATCTTGGTTGTTCCTCCAGATATGTGAACCCTAGTCCTTGGGATGTACATGGATTTTGTAGGCTGGAGGCTGCAGGCTTATCTGCTAGACAACCAGGGCTCACCAGCCGTGTTTATTATCTGGGACATTGCTGAACTTTAAGTAGAACATCTTGGATCAGTAGGGGCTTGGACAAACCTTGAAGGTGGGGAGAGACCCTCTAAAAGTGCAGCAGGGAGACATTAGTTGTTTTGGGGACACAATGAGTCAACAGTCTGATGATGGAATCGAGTTACATGAGAGGCTGTGAAGTCATCAGGTAAAATCTAAGTTGGGATAAGAAGGATACAAATGAATCAGAAATGAGTGAAATCTTCTTTAAGTCCATTTCCCATCCATGGAAATAATATTCCTCAGGAACAAACAACTTAAAAACAGAACAAAACAAAACCTACCAAAAAACAACCCAAAACATCCTAACAGGAACAAACTGGCAGTTTTGCTTACTCCCCACTGGCAACTCTAGTCATAGCTGCAGAGACTGAAAGGGGGCTGATTCCACTTCTTCACCAGGGTGCACAGGAAATCTGTTTTGGGAATATATGACTATTTCTATATGTGCCTCTTCTTGTGGGTTCGACCTCCACCCTCCATACTAACCCAACCAGTGGTGTTGCTTGCTAGTTTTCTGCATTTAGTCAAATGACAACACTGTGTCTCATTTCTTCATCTGCAAAATTGCATCAATTATGACCTCCAGGGTTTACTGTTGTCATTAAATGAGATGCCTGTCTGCTGTACTTTCTGAAACTCCTTTCATTTAGTCAGACAGTGAATGTCTTCTTAAAACACAAAATACCTCCCAGAAAGAAATAACCAATTAAACCTTCCACCTCTTTAGACTAGCTCTGTTTAATTTCCCATGAAATAAACTATTATAACAACCATGCTTTTGCTCTTCTTATCAATCCATGTAAACTGAAACTACCAACACCCAGAGAGATTTCCCTCCTGGTCATAAAGGAAGTCAGAGGCAGAGGCAGAAATAATATTCAAATTCTGAATCCACTAGACCCTATCGCCTGTCTGGCAAATTACACTTACTTCCCGCTCACAGGAGCGTATCACACCTGATAGTTAACAGAGCAGTGAAAGGAGTCACCCGAGCAATAAATCCCAGCACATATGCGTGTACTGCATGAACAATTCATTTCATTGCTTCTGTATTGATTGCCTCATGCAGCTACTCCCAGAGCACCCAGATGCTGTGCTCTCTGTCCCTGGACAGCACACACAGGTGACCTGCGTCCCTGTCCCAAAGCTGCCAGAAAGTCCCCACTGCACAAGATTCTCCAACCGTATCCCCCAGTTAAGTTAACACAAGAGCGAATGCAAATGAATTAAATGCAATTTTTACAAAAAAGCACCATCGGACACTCAGGATGGAGATTTGTATTTGGACTACACTATATGGAAAGTTGATAACATGTGAGTTACTTGCCAGGTGATTTTCTTTTAAGGAGAAATGACCAAACAGGTCCCCTAATATTGCCAGATCTGTCTTATGACAGGGACTGTCTTATGATAGTTAAGAGCCTCTCAAAGACCCTGCCTTAGTCTTCAAAATAACCTTTCAAGGAAATTAAACCCCACTGTGTAAATAGGCAAAAACAAACACATTTTTAAATGATACATATTCCTTTCTCTCAAGTGAAATCTTTAATGATGTTAGACATTAACTGGTACCTTTGAATAAATGCTAGACCTCTAAGCTTAAACTCTGGTTAATCCAAGAGACTCATTTTGTCTACCCAAAAGCAGAATGGCCTGGGAGGCAAACACTGTTAGAAGCAAAGAAGAAAGGAAAGAAAGAAAAGCAGATGGAGGAATCCTGTCAGTACAGGCATGGCTAAACACAGAACACATTTTTTTTCCAACCCGCACTCTATGTGAAAGGAACGATTTCTCATAATTCCCATTTATTTTGATATAGTGCCTTTGTTGTCCAGGTATGATTGATGATTGTCGTTGCTTTCTTTTAATTAAACTTTAATAAGCAGTGTCTTCAGGAAGCCAGTTTTCATAAAGACATTGCGGGGAGTCACGGGGCAGGAAGGGTTGGGAATTTTTGTGACCTGTGTGGTTCTAGTGTGTAAAGGAGTAACACAGAAGTAGATACTTCGAAAGAAAGAGTGACAATAAATATTTGGAGGGAAGTGGAAATGAAATCAGGCCCTGAAGAGATTGCCAAGATATGTCTTCGCTAAATGAAAAGCAGCGAATGCCCTTCAAGACCTGCCTGCCTTGGTGTCCTCGGGGGCCGACCTCTGTTGACAGCAATAGGCTGGGTCCTTAGCCCTGGATTTCCCATGGTCTTGACTGGTGAGAGGCTCCAGAATGGGCTGGCAGAAGGAGAAAGAGCATCGGGTTTTTATCTCAGGTCTATTTCACAGTGTTACAGGCTTTTCTAGGGCTCCTGGCAAGTGGCTCTCTCCTAAAGTGACAATCCTCCCTGGATCTGTACCTCTTCTGTCCCTTGAACCTGACTGGAGATCCCAATAGCCTCCTAAAGCCATGACTAAATTTGCCCATGGGGTGCCACCCACTCCTTATTGTTTCCCATAATCCTCCCCATACTTTCATGAATAAAAACCATTTCTTCCGCTTTAAAAACATGTGGCACATCCTGGTGGAGCAGGGGGTTAGGCACAGTCCACACACATCCCAAGGTCATGGGTTCGTGTCCCAGAGCCGGGAGGAAATGACCAAGATGAACAACTAAATAAAATAAAGAAAATGCTTCTTCCTCCTCTCTTCCTGTCTGCCTGCCTCTCCTTGGCTTCATTTCTGCCTGCATCTTTCCTTTAAAAAAAAAAAGTGCCATCTGTTGGCAGAGGGACCCTGACTGATACACTATTATAGATTATTTTAGTTCTCATGTTAATGTCCACAGCTCACTATGGTTGTACATCATACAAGAGGTGTAAAGCCTCCTTTCAAATATTTGTTTTATTTTTAAATTCTGTGTGGGCTTTCCTTCTCATTAAATACACACAGCTAAGTCAAAGGAAGAGATCAGACTGAAAAAAAAAAAAAAGAACGGCACACATTTGATTTTGATAGCTCTTGCCTAATTGTTTCCATGGAGGTTGTATCAATTTATTGACTCACCAACAATCCAAGAGCCTGCTCGTTTCCCCACACCTTCACCAGCACAATGCAGGATCTTTGCCAATCTGATAGGTGAAATGTGACCTCTCATCATTTGTATTTGCTTTTCTCTTATCGTGATTATAGTTTCATGTTCTTTAAAGCCATGTAGATTTCCATTTCTGTGTTCTATTTGTCCTTCTATGATCATTTTTTAATAGGGATGTGATTTTATCAATTTACAAAAACTGTATTAAGAAATTTAGCTCTTTTCATTTGTATTATACTTTTTTTTTTTTTTACAATTTTTATAATTTGTCATTTCTACTTTTTTGGGTTTTTTTTAATATAATAAATCTCAACCTGTTGCGTTATCTGTGTTAGTCTTAGAAAGGCATTTCTAATTCCAAAATCATTAAAACGTTCTTCCATGGTGTTTCTAGTACTTTCAGAAAAAATAATTTGTAATTTATTATGATATAGGGAGGTAGGATTCCCCCTTTATTATTTTTCAGGCTACCCAGTTTTCTGTAGGAAGTAGTCCTACAGATTAGAGTTGCACATCATTATAAAGATAAATGTTAAAATATGTTTATTAAGTGCATTGTTTGGGATGACAAAATATTGAAAACAACTTTATGTCCCGCAATAGGAGACTGGTTTTATATATATATATGTACATATATATTACAATTAATTCACATGTAATAAAAGCAGCAATCTAAAAGAAAGAGGTTCTTTAAGTATTGATACAGAATCCCAAATTTAGGTGGTCAAGTTATAAATCAGCCCTAGGGTGAAGAACAGTTCTTACACAATTTCTGATTTAAAAAAAAATGCACAGGTGCACCCTGGTGGCTTAGTGGATAAGTCCATGGCGTGTGGACCACATACATGCCAAGGAGGGGTTCCTGGCTGGTGGTCAATCAACCAGGATGAAGTAAATAAAAATAAATTTTCTTCCTTCTCTCTCTGCCTGCCTGCCTGTCAGCTCTCCTTCATTCCTGCCTGTACTTTTCCTTTAAAAAACAAAAACAGGTGCACCCTGGTGGTTTACAGATTTAGCATGCCATGGTGTGGTCCACCCACATCCCAAGGACCCCAGCTCAAGGGTGGGGAGTGGAGCGGGATGTGGCAGGGGAGAGGACAACCAAGATGAACAATTAAATAAAAAATGAAATAGAATGCTTCTTCCTCCTCTCTTCCTGCCTGCCTACTTAGTCGCCTTCTTTCCTGCTGCACCTTTCCTTTAAAAACATTTTTTAATAAAAACAAAAACAAAAACATACTATAAAACATAAATAAAATACACATACACAAATACAGAAAGAACTGCAGACCAAAAACCTTGGGAAGGAAAAATTGAGCACTAAGGAACAAGGGTAGAAAAGAGATTATTTCATTGTTTTTCTATATATATCTTTTGGTACCATATTCATATACAATATCAATAAATTAATAAAGAGAAAAACTAACAAATTTTTAACACTCAAGTTGATATACTTTGTAGATTTATCAAACAACTTCCTTTACAGTATCGAAATCCAACCCTTAGTTCAGAAACCTTTACACAGGTGTGAAATAAGGACCAGTAGCGCTCTCTGCTGGCAACCAGCTGAAATTCAATGTCTCATCATTTAGGCTCTATTTTGTGATTATTACTGTGTGTTCAAATAGTATTGCCAAAAAAAAAAAAAAATGACAATATTTGGCATGCCTTGGTGGAGCAGCAATTTGGTTAACTGCCTTTGGCCAAGAGGCAAGCCACATATCTCAGGGACCTGATTCAAGACTTGGGGCTGGGGTGAAAACCAAGATGAACACCTAAATAAAAAAAAGTGCTCCTTTCTCCTTTCTCCTCCTCTCTGCCTGTCTCTGCTCACCTTCGTTCCTACCTGTACCTTTTATTTTTAAAAAATGACAATATTTTTATGTCACAATTTAAAAAACATCAAAGCGGGAATTACCAAAAGCTAGAAAATCAAACATTTTTTGTAGCAGTCCATAAGATTTAGTGTTTTAATTGTTGTCTCAATAGAGAACTTTATTTTTTATGATAACGAAATACTGAGAATAAAATAATAACTATTTTTAGCAATAATTGTCACCAAATTGTATAGAAGTAAGCACCATTCTGTATATTTGCTTTGTCAGTTTCTATATTTTCACACGTTCACCACCACTATAATTCATTTCTTCACCAAGATTGAGTACTTGGCACGTCTCAGGCATGTCCTGTTGTTGAGGACACACTGTGAACAAAATAGACAAACTCCCTGTTCTCAGAACTGACTTTCTACCAAAGGAGACATAAAATAAATATAAATGCACAACTCTAGTATGTTATCTGCTAAAATAATAGAGGAAAATAAAGAGAATGTCAAAAATGAGTTTGGAGGAAGGGTTGTGATTATAGATGGGGATCAAGAAAGGGCTCACCAGAAGATAAATTTGAATAAAGACCTGAAGGAAGTTAAGGAGAAAGACAAAGAAAAACTGAAGAAATGCATCCAGGCAGGAGAATAGGTGCAAAGGTTTTGAGCTACAAGTTTGATTGTCATGTTTATAAAAATCCAGGAGGCCAGCGTGGCTGTTATGAAATAAATATGGGAAAGAATAGTAGAATCAATTACATAGGAGCTTAGAGTTCTAGAAGGACATTGACTTTTATGTTGAATGCCACTGGATGCTCTTAAGGAGAGCAATATCCTCTGAAT